>JAXCGZ010000185.1:30000-32500 GCA_037179515.1 Halocaridina rubra
GCTGTGAAAGACACCGCTATTTGGAATGCGCTATATGAGGATGTTACAAATGCTTTGGAGCATTTATATGCATAAGAAAATGAGTAACATCGGGTGGGAGTGGAAGTGAAGGTGATACAAGCAAATATTTTGTTTTTATGAGTGTGACACAAGGACGGGCTAAGAAATTAACTTTCGTCGGACCCGGGCACCAAGAAAGCATTTAAGAAAAAGTAGCAACCGCAAGACAAGGCAGAAATAAGAGAATGAAAACAATAAAAAGAATCGGCTGAAAGAATAGTCAAAGATAATTATAAAAATGATGAGAAACAACGTAAAGTGAAGCATATGGTGAGTGTTGGAACTTGTCAGATGTGAAGGGATAGTAATTGATGTGTAACGAATACGTCAGAAAATTTGGTGTAGATGTAGGCAAAGGAAAAGAACCATGTCCGATGGAAGACTTAGCATCGAGGTATCCAGGTCAGTGCTAATTAAGTTCAAATTACCATCAATTGTAGTATCGCAATGGGCGGGTGACACCATGCGCAAACCTACTACATAATGCACAATTGTTCTTTACTACTGTTTCTGCTACTACCACTACTACCATTACTATTATTACTAGCTCTTCTCCATGATCTTTATATTATTATTATTATTATTATTATTATTATTATTATTATTATTATTATTATTATTATTATTATTATTATTATTATTATTATTATTATTATTATTATTTTTATTATTATTATTACTATTATTATTATTATTATTATTATTATTATTATTATTATTATTATTATTATTATTATTATTATTATTATTATTATTATTATTATTATTATTACTATTATTATTATTATTGCTTTGTCTGTAACATATACTAATTATTTCATACAAGACTGTATTGCAACAATGTCTTTAAAGGTGTTTTTCATTCACTAGTGTTACTATTTCATTCATCTAATCATTTTAGTCTGGAAGGAGGTGGGTCACTCATAATTAATGCTCCTTATCTTTGGGACGGAACATACCACTAACACACAATTACTCGCCAAGAAAATTTTATATTATCATTGTCAATACGCAAAACGAACGATAAAAATTCTGACAATTAGAGCGAAAATTATAAATGCTTGTAATTTAATAAAAGTTTAACGACAGACGCATGTGGATCACACACACTCATCCACATGCACATACATGCATACACACATACACACACACAAACACGCACACACACGCACACACACACACACACACAAACACACAAGTGCAAGAAGGCAGAGAATGAGAGAGATCAAAGAGTAAAGATACTGGCGGATGTGTCATCAGAAATGCATATAAATGGCATAGTGAGGGCAGCATATGCTTTCTTAGCAAATGTAAGGGTAGCCTTCAGGCACATGGACAAGGAAATGTTCAGAAATATTTATGTAACCTATGTGAAGTCAAAGCTTTAATATGCAGCCCCATTTTGAAATCTGCACTTGAAAAAGCACGCAGTTAAGCTGAAAAAAGTTAAAGACATGCCACGAAACTGGTGCCAGATATACGCAATCTCAGTTATGATGAGAGGCCGAGGGAATTAGACTTACAATCACTCGAAGCAATAATATCGAGGGGGGATATGGTGGCAGTTATTAAATTCCTTCATGGTTATGACAGAGTGGATAGGGATCGATATTTTGATATGGTTGGCAATAGAACTAGAGGTCATACTTTGAACCCTCGTAAGAAAACTTCTCTGCAGGATGTAAGGAAGTACTTTTTTAGTGTAAGAGTAGTTGGTAATTGGAATTCGCTAAGTGAGGAGGTAGTTAATACTAACTCAAGCCATAGTTTTAGGGACAAGTACGATAAATATCACTAAGTACAAAATGGAACTGATCAGGAGACGGGAAGCTACGAGCTTGATGCTCTTTCCCGTAAGCACAATTAGGTAGTTACAATTAGGTAATTGCAGGCCCAAGCTTCACTACCACATGGTAGGAGCAGAACTTCAAGAGATAGAATGAGGGAGATCTACGAGTAAACATACTGGCAAATTTGTCTCCAGAAATGCATATAAATGGCAGAGTAAGGGCAACATATGCTTTCTCAGCAAATGTAAGGGTAGCCTTCATGCACATGGACAAGGAAATGTTCATAAATATTTATGTAGCCTATGTGAGGCCAAAGCTTGAATATGCAGCCCCCCTTTTGGAATCCACACTTGAAAAAGCACGTAGCTAAGCTGGAAAAACTTCAAAGACATGCCACGAAACTGGCGTCAGAAATACGCAATCTCAGTTATAAGGAGAAGCTGAGGGAATTGGCCTTACCATCACTCGAAACTAGAAGAATTAGGGGGGATATGGTGACGGTTTTTAAATTCCTTCATGGTTATGACAGTGGATAGGGATCGATATTTTAATATGGTTAACACTAGAACTAGAGGTCATAAATTGGAGCTTCGTAAGAAAACTTCTTTTCAGGATGTTAAGGCAGTACGTGTTTAGTCTATAAGGAGTTG
>JAXCGZ010000185.1:47500-50000 GCA_037179515.1 Halocaridina rubra
ATATATATATATATATATATATATATATATATATATATATATATATATATATATATATATATATATATATACATATATATATATATATATATATATATATATATATATATATATATATATATATATATATATATATATATATATATATATATATATATATATATATATATATATATATATATATATATATATATAGTTGCTTAGCAGCAATTGATCATAATTTTGTACTTTGTCTTCAACCAAAATGACACCAGGTACTAACTTTGAACTGGGCCCCATTCTTGCACACACACATAATTCATTGGTCGTTGCTTCTGTATTTTCATATACTGACATAAACTTTTTATATCTTTACTTTTTATTCACATATAGTTCCTTTGAATGAAGTGAATGGTATTGCCACAAATAAGCTCGTCTTTCTCTGCATCCCCCTTGCGGTAGTTCATGGGGTGATTTAAACTTAGTCCTCCATTTTCTTACGTAGATTTATCAGCTGTTTTCAGTGTAGGTTTTCTCCAAATTTTATGCAATATAAGTTTCTCACCTTCATGTTCAAACCATTTTCACCATTAATTTCACAATTCGACAATATTAATTACAAAGTGCAGCAACAAATGCTAAACTTCTTGACCACCGATGCCAATATCTTCGCAAGAGATCAAAAACTAAGACATCACAGTCATCTCAAAAGCTGCAAGCACCGATAAATCACACAAGGGCCCAAGAAGTTGAATACTTCAATTTTGACAATTTCTGCTAGATTTACCCTACATGAAGACCGCATACGTCAAAAATACCCCCCCCAAAAAAAAATCATCTCTGACATGAAAATCTTCCTAGTTAATCCCAGACATGACGTCAGGTAACAACATCTGTAAGATCAAATTCTCTCACCAGCAATGTGATCAACCCAACTGAGCAAACGCAAAAATTCATACACTTACAGCACTCGGCAGCAAAAAGTTTGAATTTTTCATGTTCTATGTTTGCTTCATCTTATCTCAGCAGGAAATGACTAGTGGTTTACTCGAAAAGTATTTGGACTAACTCACATCAATTTGGCTCATCGTCATAGCAAAAAGCTATTAAGAAAATAAAGGACTGAGCTACTTATTACGTAATAAACCTCATAATGGAAAGTAGGGAAGACATAAGGAACTCTTATTCGAAGGCATTAATGATAACTAGACCTAAAAGTTTCATGATCAAATTGCGTAGCATTCTCTCTCTCTCTCTCTCTCTCTCCTCTCTCTCTCTCTCTCTCTCTCTCTCTCTCTCTCTCTCTCTCTCTCTCTCTCTCTCTCTCTCTCTCTCTCTAACTAGACCTAAAAGTTTCAAGATCAAATTGCGTAGTATTTTCTCTCTCTCTCTCTCTCTCTCTCCTCTCTCTCTCTCTCTCCTCTCTCTCTCTCTCTCTCTCTCTCTCTCTCCTCTCTCTCTCTCTCTCTCTCTCTCTCTCTCTCTCTCCTCTCTCTCTCTCTCTCTCTCTCTCTCTCAGTACTATATTTCCTCTGAAGAGAGTGCACAGAGAAAGCTTCTCACATAGAGGTAGCATCTTCTCCAGTAATGAATTTCGTCAAGTTTGCAAGAATTTTTTACCCAAAATAATATCTGGAGTAAAGATCTAATACCTCTATAGGGGAAGCTCTCACTATCTGCACTTTTCAAAGAAGAAATTTCAAGTATGTTGCTTGTGCCTTTCAAGAGCATGATCTAATACCCCTATTGGGTGTTATAATACCTTTAATACCTGTATTTACAGAAAGCTTGACAACAAAATTGTCTTCATTTATCCCTCTGCAGCATAATATTGACTTAATGAACATTTCATTTATGCTCACACCTGCTAGTTCAGTGAACTGTGGTGGACAGGTGTGGGGGAAGTTGCCATGTGATGAAACGGTGGGTGTAAACCAGTTGCGGCTGTCGGACCTCATTGTAAAATAATCCTTGCTTGCCTACCTTGTGGGTGACTCAAGCAGGGTGGCACATGCCTCATTCCCCCTTACAAGGGGGAATGAGTCATGTGTATATGTACGTATGATGACAAATTTCGTGAAAAAAATTACTAATCTTCCAGGATTCTATATAACTTGTTTGACTGATATGCTGATAATGAGTTAATCAGTCTTAAGGGGGGGGGGTTACACGGTCAAACGGTTCGTCGAACGTAGTTCGACAGATAAGTGTTTGAAGTGATGTTCGAGATTGTGAACAGGGTATTCGGTTGTTGAACACGTTTGTCGAACATGTTCGACACCAAATACCCCATTCACACGTTCGAACATCACTTCAAACACTTGTCTGTCGAACCGCGTTCGACGAACCGTTTGACCGTGTAAATCCCCTTTTAGTATACCAAAGAACATTACCACTTTTCTTGAATTCAAAAATTTGAAATTCCTCATCTTAATTGGACATCATCTTTTGGCTGAACAGAACTTGCCTTCGAACAGACTGTAGGAAAGTAGGGGTACGGGTAGGTATAACTTTCTTCTGT
>JAXCGZ010000185.1:60000-75000 GCA_037179515.1 Halocaridina rubra
TAATAGTTCAGCCGTTAATGCACCGAAATCCTGAGTCCTCGGACACAGTAAAATAAAAACTACATACCTACCTTGGCCACCCTATGTTATTGTTATTATTATTATTATTATTATTATTATTATTATTATTATTATTATTATTATTATTATTATTATTATTATACCATATCGTTTCTGCCATGTCAGCAAATTCTTAAACATCACATGGCCTTACTTCAGGCTAAGTACTATGAAAGGCTTCATTATACAGTTACCAGCATCATAAAACGTATTCCCTGCGTGTCGTAAGAGGCGACTAAAAGTGGGCGGGGAGAGGGGACTAGGAATCCCCCCCTTATATTAACTTCCTGCAAGACGTCAAAGAAGAAGGGGAGTAGATGGGAGAATAATTTCTCCCCAAACTCTAGTTTTGGGGTGTCTAAATGTGCGTGGTTGCAGTACGATAGAGAGCAAGAGATGTGAGATTGGATATATGTTTGGTAGGAGGAGGATGGATGTATTGGCATTGTGTGAGACGAAGATGAAAGGAAAAGGAGAAATGGTATTTGGTGATGTGACAGGTAGGCTGTCTGGGGTTGAAAGGGGGAGAGCGAGAGAAGTTGTGGCATTATTTCTGAGTGAATGGATGGTAAATAAGGTAGTGGAATGGAAAGAAGTGTCATCCAGGCTAATGTAGGTGAGGGCTAGGATAGGTAGGGAATGTTGGGCATTTGTTAATGCGTATTGGCCGGGATGTGAGAGAAGTGAGGAAGAGCAGGATGAATTCTGGAATGAGTTAGCTAGGTGTGTGGATGGTCAGAGTAGAAGGAACTATGTAGTTGTGTTGGGTGACTTGAATGCCAGAGTGGGTAATGGAGAGGTAGAAGGTGTTGTAGGAAAGAATGGGGTACCAGGTGGGAATGAGAGTGGTGAGAGACTGTTAGATATGTGTGTGGATCAAGAGTTGGTGATAGGTAATAGTTTTTTCAAGAAGTTAATAAATAAGTATACATGGATGAGAGTGGCAAATGGAAGAGTCAAAGAAAGAGCATTGATGGATTATGTGTTGGTAGCAAAGAGCATTATTGGTAAAGTGAAAGATGTGCATGCATTTAGGGGTGTGGCTGCTGGGATGTCTGATCATTTTTTGGTTGAAGCAAAAGTGGTAGTAGCAAAAGAGTGGGGAAATAGAGGGGGGGGGATGTAGAAGGGAAATGGTGAAGGTGGAAGAGTTGAAAAAGCCAGAGGAGAGACAGGAATATCAGGACAGGTTGAAAGTGGCATATGACAGGGTGAAAGAAAGAGAAGTTGGGGAGTCAGAGGAGGAATGGGGGTTGATGAAAGAATGTTTTGTGGGACATGCAAGTGATGTGTGTGGAAAGAGGTTTGTTGGAGGTGGCATGAGGAGGGGTAGCGAGTGGTGGAATGAAGGGGTGAAAATGAAGGGGGAAGAGAAAAAGAGGGCTTTTGAGGAATGGCTGCAGTGTAAAAGTAGGGAGAAGTATGAAAAATATAGGGAGAAAAATTTGGAAACCAAGCAGAAGATAGAGGAAGAGAAGAGGCTGGCAAATGTTAGGTAGGGACAGGATTTTAGTAGGTCATATGAGGAGAATAAAAAGAAGTTTTAGAAAGAAGTGAAGAGAGTAAGGAAGGGTGGATCGAGGATGGAAGAGACAGTGAAAGATGTGAATGGACAGATGTTAAGAGGGAACGATGCAAGGAATAGATGGGCAGAATATTTTGAGTGCTTGCTGAATGTTGAGGAAGATAGAGAGGCAGCTATAGTGGCAGTAGGGGGTGTTCAAGTGCCAATAATGGAAGATGAAAATGAGAGAGAGACTACAGGAGAGGAGGTGAATAGGTCATTGTATGAAGCAAAAGTAGGTAAAGTACCTGGAATGGATGGTGTGAGAGCGGAGATGTTGAAAGAAGGGGGTGTGACTGCATTGGAATGGTTAGTGAGAGTGTTTAATATATGCTTTATGTTGCCAATGGTGCCAGTGGAATGGGTGATTGCTTGTATAGTGCCCCTATACAAAGGTAAAGGAGATTTGTATGAATGCAGTAATTTTAGGGGTATAAGATTGTTGAGTGTGGTAGGAAAAGTGTATGGTAGGATACTGGTTAATAGCATTAGGGATAAGACAGAAAATGTGATCGCGGAAGTGCAGAGTGGTTTTAGGAGAGGTAGAGGTTGTATAGATCAGATTTTTATAGTTAGGCAGTTATGTGAGAAATATTTAGCAAAGGGTAAGGATGTGTATTTTGCATTTTTGGATCTGGAGAAAGCGTATGATAGAGTTGATAGAGAGGCAATGTGGAATGTTTTGAGATTATATGGAATTAATGGTAAATTGTTGCATGCAGTGAAGAGTTTGTATGAGGGCAGTAGAGCTTGTGTTAGGGTAGGGAATGAAGTGAGTGAGTGGTTTCCAGTGAGTGTGGGACTGAGACAAGGATGTGTGATGTCACCATGGCTGTTTAATTTAGATATTGATGGAGTCGTAAGAGAGGTAAATGAGCGAGTGCGTGGTAGAGGTTTGAGAATGGTAGATGGGGATGATAACGAGTGGGAGCTGAATCAGTTGCTCTTTGCAGAGGATACTGTGGTGGTGGCAGATTCAGAGGGAAAGCTGTGTCAGTTAGTGTCAGAATTTGGAATGGTGTGTGAGAGAAGGAAGTTGCGAGTGAATGTGGGAAAGAGTAAGGTTATGAGGTGTAGAAGAAATGAGGATGGTGCTGGATTGAATGTTATGTTGAATGGAGAGATACTTGAGGAAGTTGATCAGCTTAAGTATTTAGGCTCGGTCATAGCTGCAAATGGTGGAGTGGAAGCAGATGTGTGTTAAAGAGTGAATGAAGGATGTAAAGTGTTGGGTGCGTTGAAAGGAGTGATGAAGAATAGAGGGTTGAAAATGAATGTTAAGAAAGTTTTGTATGAGAAAGTGGTTGTGCTAACTGTGATGCATGGATCAGAGTTATGGGGTATGAAAGTAAGTGAGAGACGGAAACTAAATGTGTTTGAGATGAAATGCCTGAGGAGTATGATTGGTGTATCTCGGTTGGATAGGGTTAGGAATGAAGTGGTGAGAGTAAGAAGAGGTGTTAGGAGGGAAATTGCAGACAAAGTAGATTAAATGTTCTGAGATGGTTTGGCCATGTGGAAAGGATGGATGATGAAAAACTGCTGAAAAAGGTGGTGAATGCGAGAGTTGATGGGAGAAATGCTAGAGGGAGGCCTAGGTTTGGGTGGATGGATGGGGTAAGGAGAGCCCTGAATGATAGGAGGATGGATGTGAGGGAAGCAAGCGAGCGTGCTAGGAATAGGAATGAGTGGCGAGCGATTGTGACGCAGCTCTGATGGGCATCTGCTGTTACCACGGGGCTGCATCTTACAGAGGTAGCCCTGTGGTAGGGGCAGTAGGGGAGTTGGCAGTTGCGAAACGGCACAGGTTGTGGAAGAGCCGGGAGGATGGGCTGTGGCACACCAGCAGTGTCATCTGAACAGTCGCTAGCTTCCTCGTCATTGCCCAGAGAGCAAAGTAATCCCCTTATTGTTTTCTCTTTTTGATGTCGGCTACCCTCCACTTAAAGGGGGAACCATCCAAGGTAGACAGAATAGATAGAGTAACGTGTGGATGCTTTGCTAAAGCAGTAAGACAAGTATTTAAAAGTGCCTATAATGTGAATATTTGGAAATTTGATATTATGACTTTAGAGGCAAGAATTCCATGGGTGCAAAAACACGAACCTAGAAGAGGACAGTCAGTCAGTGCCTTTTCTTTGGATTGTAAAAGCTGCTCATAATGATTCATTGTTACATATGAAATTAGCTTCCTATTTATGTTATTCCATCATGTATAATATTGATATTGTAACATATTTGTGAATCTCATTTATGAAGCATAATATAATTCGTTAAATGTATATAATCTCTTGCTAAGTCACAAGATATTAACTGGGTGTTACTTTGTATGGCTATAGGAATCAAAAACTTGAATATGAATATTATTATTATTAATTATTATTATTATTATTATTATTATTATTATTATTATTATTATTATTATTATTATTATTATTATTATTATTATTATTATTATTATTATCATTATTATCATTATTATTATTCTAACCTCAAATTAACAAGAATATTAAATAACAGTCATAGCTACAAAACTGCTACTTCCCTGTGTTCCTCCATTGTATATAGATATAAATGCCCAGATTATTTATCTGAGTAAGTTGGCTCCACCTCTAGGAGCTTACATGTAAAGGTGGATGAGCATAGAGGAGTCAGTACACGAACGAAGATGCAACTGGTAAGACTTATAATTTCAAATACTGTACTGGGGAGCATGTTTTTACCTGTAATGTATTGTTAAATGTACTTAATTTTACAGTATTATATAAAACTAATACTATACTTGAACTTAGGATTGACGAATCAATGTTTATAAAAATAAGGAACCCAAATGCACTCAGCCAAGATAGCAGCTCATCTTTCCCGTTTCTCCAATTTTATTGATGCATTCATTTGTTATATATTCATTTGTTATATATTCATATATATTCATATATATATATATATATATATATATATATATATATATATATATATATATATATATATATATATATATATATATATATATATATATGTGTGTGTGTGTGTGTGTGTGTGTGTGTGTGTGTGTGTGTGTGTGTGTGCGTGTGTGTGTGTGTGTATATATATATATATATATATATATATATATATATATATATATATATATATATATATATACAGTCATACATCTGGTCACGAATTTAATGTAGTAGGATGGCTCATAGCAGCAGCCGCCCGTTGCGATACTACAGTTGAAGGTTTTTTGAACTTAAATAGGTCTGTCCAGGACAGTTCGATGTTAAGTCTTCCATCAGTTACGGTTCTTTTTCTATGCCTACAGCTACACGGAATATTCTTGCATATTCATCACACATCTTTTATCCTTTCACATCTGACAAGTCATTACACTCTCCATCTCTGTTTCTCTTTATGTATTCTTCGTGCCCAGGCCCGATGAGGGCTGTTTTACTTTATAATTTTTTTTTGGCCCGTCCTGGGGTCACAATCATAAAAAAAAAAAATTCATATCATCTCATAGCTTTGTTATTTGTTATATATTTTTAGTTCAGTTGTCCCATTTACGTATGTATTGTATTATTTTCTATATTGTTATTGTTTCGTTAATTGTGTTGATTTTTCCATGCTGAAGTTTTGATTATATCCCGATGCTATACAGAAGAAACGTTAAAAATAAAATAGGATTATATGCATAAATGGCTCCTTCTTCTACTCCACTACATTACTTTACTTCGATTTTCTGCCCATTCCCCACTCACAGCTGTTATTATCATTATCATTATCATTAGAGGTAGTAGTAGTAGTAGTAGTAGTAGTAGTAGTAGTAGTAGTAGTGGTAGCAGTAGTAGTAGTAGTAGTAGTATATATATATACATATATATAAATATATATACATATATATATATATATATATATATATATATATATATATATATATATATATATATATATATATATATATATATATATATATATATATATATATATATATATACATATATATAAATATATATATATATATATATATATATATATATATATATATATATATATATATATATATATATATATATATATATATATATATATATATATATATATATATATATATATATATATATATATATATATATATATATATATATATATATATATATATATATATATATATATATATATATATATATATATATATATATATATATATATATATATTTATACACACACACAAGAACCTAATGCTTAAGTAATCATAGATACCTCTCCAATTCCTTTGCGAGACGTGTTACATGCACAGAAATATACTACAAGATCTAACACAGTTGGAATGTAAAGATAAATTGCAGAAATACATATAAAAATCTATAAACTATATGAGCTCAGTTTGTACCCTAAGACCCCATTCCCATCAATAGAACTAATGGGGTACGATGAAGTACAATATACACAGTTTATTCCCGCCCAGTTAATTATTAGCAAAGTAAGAATGTGATGTGCGCATTCATCTAAGAACACATATTTTTTTTTTTTATGTCTCCAATCACTTGAAAGACAGCCATTATACTCAGCTTCTCTTTTGAAAACTACTTCTTTATTATGTCAATGTGTTTTTGTTAATCAATCTATCTATATTCAAGAACCCTGTTTCCCTTTATAAGGAGAAGGTGGCTGAGTCAAAGCGAGTTACCTTGCCTCTTTGTGGGAAAAATACAGAGTAGAGAATTCCTAGTCTCCTCAATCCATCCCATTTTGTCGACTTTTGTGACACAGTGGAACAAGGCAAAAGTTTCTTGCCACCCATCCCTAAGGGGTAAATTGTTATATAATAAACCTATAAAATGGATGTATGGGTTCTTATCGTATGCTATTCGATATCAGCGCATTTAAACTCCTGGTTCCCAAACAGTAGGTCTCGAGTTGAACTCCCGAAGGTGGTTCTTTGTGAACTTCTATATTCACCAGAGCCACTTGGGGATAAACGGATAGGGATGTGCTGCTGTTCGCGTAGTAGCTACTGCCAATTCAGTAGGCTCGGTGAGTACGCCTTTAGATGGTTGAGGCCAACGCCGGATTAATATTTTCCAAAGGTGGGGTTGTCAATGTATCTCTAACAGAAAAAAAAAGCTAAAGCAAATAAGGCTATGTTTTAATTTTTTCAGTTGCAAGAAACAATATATTTTTTTTATTTATTAAGTCTTAATAGAACTTCTGTGGCAATCGATTAATAACTGTTGTAAGAAACTACATGATGTAGCATTATCTCTCTTCGCATTACATCACCTAAAATTGCAATTACGTATGTGCAACCACCCGGAAACACGTATATGTTAGGTTAAATTCTCACAATAATTCGCCGCTATTAACAAACAGAATTCCCAAGTCGCTACCAATCTCTAAATGACTGACGTATATGAATGGAACTCATTAAGCTTTAAGGGGAAAAACGTTTTTTGTATCCACTAATTTTCCTGAACAATGTATTTAAAGTTGTGTTGTTACAGCCTTATCCATTAGTGCTACGAGTTTAAAAGAAATTAAGGAACCACCTCTTCCCTGCTCGGAATGATTGTCGACATGCTCTTCATTTGTAAGCATCGCTGAAGCAGAAGGAAAACTCCTCGAACTTTAATCAGTTGTACTACAGCTGCTGCTATATTTAAAAATACAAATGACAGCAACCTTTATAGTGTTATTACAAAGATTTCGTACTTCAGTCTTTAAACCAAAACTCATGAAAATACTGATCTACTACTATACCCCAATTTATTCTATATAATCATTAGATTCCCTGATTTGACATAAAATGTCTGTTGAAAGGAACCACTGCTATTTCTTCGATACTCCTAAGGGTTATATAGCGAAGATATGCTTTATGAACAAACACTATAATTTTAATAATTAGACAACCTTGCAGTAGTAATAATAATAATAATAATAATAATAATAATAATAATAATAATAATAATAATAATAATAATAACAGCAACAACGACAACAACAACAACAACAACGACAACGACATTGACAACGACAGTGACAACGACAAGGACAAGAACAAGAACAAGAACACTAATAATAATAATAATAATAATAATAATAATAATAATAATAATAATAATAATAATAATAATAATAATAATAATAATAATAATAATAATAATAATAATGATAATATTGAGAATGGTAGATGGGGATGATAACGAGTGGGAGCTGAATCAGTTGCTGTTTGAAGATGATACTGTGGTGGTGGCAGATTCAGAGGAAAAGCTGTGTCAGTTAGTGTCAGAATTTGGAATGGTGTGTGAGAGAAGGAAGTTGCAAGTGAATGTGGGAAAGAGTAAGGTTATGAGGTGTACAAGAAATGAGGATGGTGCTGGATTGAATGTTAAGTTGAATGGAGAGACACTTGAGGAGGTTAATCAGTTTAAGTATTTAGGCTCGGTTATAGCTGCAAATGGTGGAGTGGAAGCAGATGTGTGTCAAAGAGTGAATGAAGGATGTAAAGTGTTGGGTGCATTGGAAGGAGTGATGAAGAATAGAGGGTTGGAAATGAATGTTAAGAAAGTTTTGCATGAGAAAGTGGTTGTGCCAACTGTGATGTATGGATCAGAGTTATGGGGTATGAAAGTAAGTGAGAGACGGAAACTAAATGTGTTTGAGATGAAATGCCTGAGGAGTATGATTGGTGTATCTCGATTGGATAGGGTTAGTTAGGAATGAAGTGGTGAGAGCAAGAACGGGTGTGAGGAGAGAAATTGCAGGCAGAGTAGATATGGATGTTCTGAGATGGTTTGACCATGTGGAAAGGATGGATGATGAAAGGCTGCTGAAAAAGGTGATGAATGCGAGAGTTGATGGGAGAAATGCTAGAGGGAGGCCTAGGTTTGGATTGATGGATGGAGTAAGGAGAGTCCTGAATGATAGGAGGATGGATGTGAGGGAAGCAAGCGAGCGTGCTAGGAATAGGAATGAGTGGCGAGCGATCGTGACGCAGCTCTGATGGGCATCTGCTTTTACCGAGGGCTGCATCATACAGAGGTAGCCCTGTGGTAGGGGCAGTAGGAGTAGTTGGCAGTTGTGAAGCGACACAGGTTGTGGAAGAGCCGGGAGGATGGGCTGTGGCACTCCAGCAGTGCCATCTGAACGGTCGCTAGCTCCCTCATCATTGCCCAAAGAGCAAAGTAATCCCCTTATTGTTTTCCTTTCTTGATGTCGGCTACCCCCCAATTAAAGGGGGAAACAGCCAAGGTAGATAGATAGAATAGATTATTATCACTATTATTATTATTGTTATTATTATTATTATTATTATTATTATTATTATTATTATTATTATTATTATTATTATTATTATTATTATTATTATTATTATTATTATTATTATTATTGTTATTATTATTAGTGGTAGTAGTAGTAGTAGTAGTAGTAGTAGTAGTAGTAGTATCATCATCCCTATCACCATCGCCATCACCATCACCATCATTATCTTCACCATCGTTATCGTTTAGTCATCGTTATCGTCATCGTTTTCGTCTTCGTTATCGTTATTGCTATCGTTATCGTCATCGTTATCGTCATCGTCTTCGTTAGCATTATCGTTATCATTATCATTATCATTATCATTATTGTTATTGTTGTTATATTATAGGTTTAAAAGCATTTCACTTAAATTTGCATATTTTATGTCTTAGATATATGTACTCTACGTCACTGTTAAGAGGACAATTCTCTCTCTCTCTCTCTCTCTCTCTCTCTCTCTCTCTCTCTCTCTCTCTCTCTCTCTCTCTCTCTCTCTCTCTCTCTCTCTCTCTCTCTCTCTCTCTTAATATTCATGATGTTAATGGAATGCTGATATTTTTCCAAAAGAATACTCACTGGTATATATTTAGAAACACAAATCACGTCTTTTTATGGCTAGAAATTAATATGTTGTTTGGGGACAATGGGAGGGCCGTCAGTAAAACACACGAGTCGGAAAATGACGTCTCTGCGATCAGGCCTACGCGGGGCGTTATAAAGGGCATCCAGCCTCAATTCCTAAGCTCCAACCTGTCCGTGTCCATAATAGGGATTAATCGCAATACACAAAACGGCAAATAAAACTATTATACATATGTTGTGGAAAAAATTACGCTTAAAAATCTGTAAAACTGCATGTTAGTATGCTGACATCTTATGTTCCTATACTTGTGTATTGAGACTGAGTTTATATGCCAGTAAAATTAAGTTTGATTAATATGCGCAATTATCGACATTGGCTTAACTCGTAATGATCAAGGCGATAATTATTAAGGAAATAGGTGGTATATTGAGACTTAGGGAAGTGCCTTGCAACTAGAGTTATTTACGTTTTTATGTCAAAGACATAAATACCATACTTATATCAAAAACTACTCAGAAAAAGCCAGTTTAAAATATTGTTACAATATGAATAAATATCAATTAAAACGTGTGCCGGCTACAAGATCATGCAATATATATATATATATATATATATATATATATATATATATATATATATATATATATATATATATATATATATATATATATATATATATATATATATATATATATATATATATATATATATATATATATATATATATATATATATATATATATATATATATATATATATATATATATATATATATATATATATATGTATATATATATATGTATATATATATATATATATATATATATATATATATATATATATATATATATATATATATATATATATATATATATATATATATATATATATATATATATATATATATATATATATATATATATATATATATATATATATATATATATACATATATATATTATATATATATATATATATATATATATATATATATATATATATATATATATATATATATATATATATATATATATATATATATATATATAAATGTTTCTCTTAAGCAGCCGTATTCCCCATCATTTCGTTTTCTATGACTGCGTTCGATGAAGGCGTGGCTTATAATTGCATCACTTATCCAATGAAGTCTTAACTAAGACTAATTTTAGAATTGCTCTAATGAGAGTAATTAACGTGTTTATGGGAGAGGAGATACTCATTACATGTATAAAGATTTTGATTTTATTTTTTCAGAAGCATGATGGACTTCTCATCTACAGAGTTTTTTTTTTTCTTTTAACTGTAAATGTGTAGGCCACATAATTTAGTTAGTGATTGATATTTGAAATAATGGAAACTTTAAAAAACGGAGGTGGTGACGTTCTTACAAATCAACAAGTTAAGTGCGCCATTGCAATCAAGATTATTTAAATAAACAACTGTGACTCAGAGTTTTTCCCAGCGCCGCAGCTGCGATTCATTGATGCTTATTGGTGTTATATAGAGAACTTTTCTTCAGTTGGTTACAACAGCCAAGTGAAACAGATTCATTGACACTCTTACTGACGTAGTGCCTATTGTTTTGAGTTATTGTAAAGAATTATTTATTGAAAAGTGAAGTGGCTCCAACATGCATGACATTGAGAGGACTTCGTGGTTTCTACACGTCTTGTATGTGTTGGTACTATTCACAACATGCTTTGGTGCACCACCAGAAGAGGTAAAGACCTCGATAGTCAATACCACCACGAGAGAAGCAGGTCAAATTGTGGATAATGAAGAAAAATCTCTATCCTATCCCGAGCCCTCGATACTGAATGGAACAAGCACTCCTCCCCCAGTGCATCCTATTGTACCAGCAGTTAACACAGGCCCAGGGAACTATCTCGAAACTCGCCGTGTCCAATTGGAAGGGAGGTTGCAGCGAGTGGAGACTCAAGTTAACCTTTTATTGGACTCACAGAGGAAAAATGCAGAATCTAAACACAATAATGAACTAGAATCCAACACAGCTATTCAATATGGATTAAACTGCGAACGAGGAGATAATATTCTTGTCTGTTTCATGAGAAAACTCATTGTGATACGTAAAGAATTGTCAGGAATTCACAAAGATATTTCAGACTTAGGAAAAAGAGTTGTATACTTGGAAATGAATGACAAAGAAAATAGTTCTTCAAATGCGACCAGAGAAAGTGATAAAGAAAAAGGACAGGAAGCAGAATCAAAGCAATCTAAAAATGGAAACTCAACCACGGAAGCAAATCCTGAAGAGCCTGAAGTGATACAACTCAGACATGGTAAGTATTAGAAAGAAAACCCTTCTTACCAACAGTCCTTAATAATACATGCATCTAATGGCATACATACAATCTACAACAAGTTGTGGTACTGCATGTGATCACCACCATTTTAGTTAGAGGAGTACTTGAAATTTATGATGATGAAACACTTCACACCCAAAAGGACACCGGGACTGCCGTAGCGTAACCGACTGAGTGTTCGACTCGGGCGTTGTTGCATCCGCTTTATAGGGTATTGCGGGGCGATAGAAAGGGCATTCAACCATAATTCCCCGGCTTCAGCCCATCTGTGTCCACCCCCTAACGGGAACTAATAGCGACACTGAAAAAAACACATATACATAAAACAACAGGGAACATAAAAGAGAATGAGTTTAAGACCTTGTGCGTGCATTCATCTCTAATTATTTGATCACAGAATTCGTTCACGTCACCATTTTCTTTCTATGATACATTTACAAACCAGGCAATGGCACATTCTGGACTAACAGAACAGGGATTAAGTAGCCTCTGGCTAGTACAGTGGTAACGCGCTGGCTTTGTATTAACGAGGTCGGTAGATCGGTTCCCGTCCAAGCCCGAGAGTTTAAGCTGTTTACTGGGAGGTTACTGCTATGGCTGGGGACCACAGTTGTGGGTTGGGACTTGCCCCGGCGGACGTTCTGAGGAGCATCTCAGATGGATATCGGAACTGAAACCTGGAAACCTTTACCTTTACCTTTAATAGTGCTGAGGGACAGAAGTAAATATCGATATATCAATTCTGTTTAGAATATTCAGTTTCAGTGGTCGTTACTATAAATTCAAAATTATAGGGCTCTAAATATTATTATTATTATTATTATTATTATTATTATTATTATTATTATTATTATTATTATTATTATTATTATTATTATTATTATTATTATTATTATTATTATTATTATTATTATTATTATTATTATTATTATTATTATTATTATTATTATTATTATTATTATTATTATTATTATTAATTTATTTTGCAGATCCATTCTGTCCACCCAGATACGACAGGGTTGGCAGCCTCTGTTATTACGTAGTGAAGGACAGAACTGGAGGAGTGACATCGTCTCGAGATTTCTGTCAAAACCATGGCGGATATCTAGCACGGCCAAGGGATTCTCTCATTATTCACGACCTTGCTAACCATATGACGCACATGTATGACACAGGTAAGAGATAGAAGCATTTGTCAGAATGGCATTGTAGTATCTAATGATAAGCATAATTGAGAAATTATTTCAAGGTCATTAGAACATAATTGTAATATAATTATATGAATACTTAATACAAAGCTTAACTTAGTAACGCATTAGAATTATATTAATGTAGAGAGAGTGGGGAAGACTACATCCTCCGTGCTCCCCTGCGTATCGTAAAAATCGATTAAATGGGGGCAAAGCAAGGGGGCTGGGAATCCCCGCCTTTAAACTGTTCTACCGCAAAGAGTCAAGCTTTTTTCTATGACGTAGCCACACCCTTGTAAGGGGGATTATGGCTTATGCATATGGATGGATAGATGCTTTGTAATTCAATAGAAGTTTGCATGCTCAATGGTTTCGGAAGGGATACGAATAAGACATATCTATCTCCAAAATCTCAGGCTTGAAATGTGTTGGTTTGCATTTCCGAGAGGAAAATTAAATATATCTGATATGGTATGGAACCCCATCAGTGAAACAACACATAGAAAATAACGCTATATTTCGGGTCCTAACTGGACCCCTTCTCAAGCACAAGTGCTTCATAATCATAAAGTCGAGAAAATTTCCAAGAAAGTTTCTCTTTCTGTGGCTATGAAACTTTTAATGACTGAAAATATCAAATTAATTTGGCTATGCGAAATTTATTTTTCTGTGCTGATCATGGATGTGAAACTAGAATCAGAATGCTGATTTTGTAAAGGTTTGTAACTGTGAGCATTTGTTGTGCTGCCGTAAATGAGCTCTAATTACGGCGCATTTGCTTAGTTGTTCTTTGCCGTTTTATGCCACTGTTATTCCGCATTTGAATGGGGGTAAACACACACGGGTTGGAGCTGGGGACTAAGGCTGGATGGTCTCTTTAAACACCCTAGGGTGGGCTCGAAATTGGATTTATCATTTGCTGATTTGAGTGCTTCAGCTATTGCGGTCCCCACTGAACATTAGGTTAAATATTTTTTTCTATTTTTACTAACATATGTATATGAACCCAGTTACAGAGCTATGGGTGGACGGGCAGTACAAGACAGAAGAGGAAACCTGGCGCTGGAAAGACGGGCAACAAATAGATAGGTAAATATTTCATATTATTTTGTGAATATGACACCGGAACGGGCAAAGAAAATTGTCTCCATCAGGCCCGGGCTACAAGAAAACAGAAACCAAAGAGAAATAGAAATTGGAAGAGTTGTGGTTTGTCAGATGTGAAGGGATAATAAGACATGTGTAACGGATAAGCCAGAACCTACGGTGTTGATGAAGGCAGAGGACAAGATGATGCTCAGCTGTTTTTAGGTGCATTTCTTTTTTTAGAGATAAAATATTTTTGAACTGTATTATGCAAAATACTCAGAGATATGGGCCTGATTTCTTAAACAGTGTAAACCTAGGATACCATATTGTTAGTTAGCTAGACACACACAAATGGATTTCATAAACGCATCTTACGCGGTTCTCTGTATGGCTAGGATCCCGTACGGGATCCTAGCCATACATAGAACCGCGTCAGATGCGTTTATGAAATCCATTTGTGTGTCTAGCTAACTAACAATATGGTATCCTAGGTTTACACTGTTTAAGAAATCAGGCCTTAATGACATTAATCTTAGAATTTTTATCTCTACAGATTCAATTCATTATTCTCTCTAATCCAAGTTATTACCTTCAGGTGTTGGGATTTGATTAGTCTGGAATTATTTAAATACGTGATTGTATTATAACACATTTTTTTTTTAGTATTACGATATCAAAGTATTTTCTAACGTCTACTTCCACAAACATATTTATACAGTATTCTGTATGAAGTGTCAAGTCTACGTGTGCTAAACTCTCTTGTTGAATATTCAATATAACGTAGTATTTAACATAGCCGAGTATTAATACTTGACATCTTATCTCGTGTATTTTGTTTTTTACCTATAGTTCCATATGGGGATTACCAGATACTCCATCTAAGTACCACAGAACTGGCACTTGCGTTCT
>JAXCGZ010000185.1:80000-92500 GCA_037179515.1 Halocaridina rubra
AATCTATTTAAGCTTCCAAACGTTTAAGATAAGATGGAAATAAGGGTAATTTTGGCACACTTTCTAATAAAAAATAGGAATATGCATACATACATACATACATACATGCATACATATATACATACACACACATATCTTCAAAAAGGGAAGGAGGGATACGGCTCTGAACTATAGACCAGTTTCCTTGACCAGCATAGTTTGCAAAGTTATGGAGAAACTACTAAGGAAACATATCTCTCTTCACTTGGAATCCTTCAACTTTTTGTCAGTGAGGCAACATGGCTTCAGAGAAGGTAGACCAACAGTAACAAACTTATTAGAATTTTATGATGAGGTAAGCCGAATCTTACAGGAAAGAGAGGGCTGGGCAGATTGCATATTCCTAGACTTCCAGAAAGCGTTTGACACTGTTCCACATGGGAGAGTTATTAGGAAGCTGCAAGCAATGGCTAGAATAGGTGGGAATGTCTTGGAATGGATAAAAACTTACTTAGAAGGAAGGGAACAGAGGGTTAGAGTAAGACAGTGTGTGAATGGAGAAGAGTTAGTAGTGGAGTTCCACAGGGTTCAGTTTTAGGGCCACTTTTGTTCCTTATATATGTAAATGACCTACCAGAGTCTGTAAATTCATTCATGAATATGATTGCAGATGATGCAAAGATTGTGAAGAAAGTAGGAAACGAGAACAATGGTAGAAAACTTCAGGAATATCTAGTCTGCAAGAGTGGTCAGAAAAGTGGCTAATGAAATTCAATACTTCAAAATGTAAGGTAATGAGAATGGGTACAAGTGCAAGAAGGCCCAAGCTTGACTACTCGGTGGCTGGAGTACAACTTCAAGAGACAGAAAATGAGAGAGATCTAGGAGTAAACATACTGGCAGATATGTCTCCAGAAATACATATAAATGGCATAGTAAGGGCAGCATATGCATTCTTATCAAATGTAAGGGTAGCCTTCAGTCAAATGGACAAGGAAATGTTCAGAAATATTTGTGTAAAATATGTGAGGCCAAAACTCGAATATGCAGCCCCCTTTTGGAATCCGCACTTGAAAAAGCACATAGCTAAACTTGAAAAAGTTCAAAGACATGCCACGAAACTGGTGCCAGAAATACGCAATCTCAGTTATGATGAGAGGCTGAGGGAATTAGACTTACCATCACTCGAAGCTAGAAGATTGAGGGGGGATATGGTGACAGTCTTTAAATTCCTTCATGGTTATGATAGAGTGGATAGGGATCGATATTTTGATATCGCTTTCTCTAGAACTAGAGGTCATAGTTTGAAGCTTCCTAAGAAAACTTCTTTGCAGGATGTAAGGAAATACTTTTTCACTGTAAGAGTAGTTGATAATTGGAATTGGCTAAGCGAGGAGGTAGTTAATGCTATCTCAATCAATAGTTTTAAAGACAGGTATGATAAGTAAGTACAAAATGGAACCGATCAGGAGACAAACAAACAAACAAACAAACAAACATTTATTTCCATTTTGTACAATGGTTATTCAACATTAATAGCAACTTATAAGTAGACATGTAATTAAACTAATAAATAAGAGGGTTAGACATATAGTTAAATTAAATGTAGCTTTCATAGAAAATAATAATGCTGTAATAAAAATTTTAACAATAATGTTAATAATAAAGTAGTAAGTATGCCACTAGATACAGGATCGTTATTATCGGCATCATTTCCATATTTGTTTCCCTACAATGGGAATAATTAGTTCTTAATGAGCAGCAACTATTTGTCCAAAAGAAAACTATATAGTTTGCCTTTGAAAGTTGTGAAGGAGGATGCATTTTTAAGATGCTCTGGAATATTATTCCAGAGTGTTGGCCCTTTGATAGTGATCATCTTTGAACCTGCTTCTGTGTTTGTTCTGTGAATAAAGAGCTCACTGCTCTGTCTTGTGTTGGTTCCCCTTATATCCCTGACTGTTTTTTTAATCAAATAGCCAGCTAGGATAATGATGGTCCAAAATTTTAAATACAAAAACATAAATAGCATAAGCGACCTTATTTTCTGCCCACAGCCACCCAAGTTTATTGAGAGCTGGTGTGATGTGGTCATATTTTCTTATTCCTCCCAGGGCAACTCGAGCTGCAAAATTAATAAGCTTCTGTATTCTGTTTATCTGAGTCTTAGTGGTAGTTCCCCAAACAGTTGTGCAGTAATTAATGTGACTTAGGGCTAGAGATTCCACAACAGTTATTCGAGTGGTAGTCTCAAAATTGTCTTTTATACGTGATAAGTACATTAATGTTCCTGTAACCTTTTTGCATACTTTATCTATGTGGGAATCAAACAACATGTGGTTATCAAAGTGAATTCCTAGGTTTTTGACTGGTTTGCTAGGTGTGATAATATTGTCGCAAAAATTAATTGTTGTGTTTTCTGGAATTTGTGCTATGTGGAACCTTGAACCAATAAATATGCACTGTGTTTTACTTTCGTTAATTAACAGCCCAATTTCTTGGAAATAGGTTTTAATTTCTGACAGAGTGTTTTCTGCTCTTAAAGTTAGCTCTGGGAGATTATTAATATCACCACTAAGGAGTAGCTGAGTGTCATCTGCATATTGTACGACTAGACAGTCAGAAATGAAAGAAGATAGATCATTTACGTAAATGGCGAAGAGGATAGGACCAAGTACTGATCCCTGTGGAACACCAAATGATACATTTTTTGGCACAGAGATAATGTTGTTAAGACGTATGGACTGTTTACGATTAGATAGATACTCGCTAAACCAGCTTGGATCAATATTTAAGTTAATACATTTACTTAAAAGAATTTCATGGTTTACACTGTCGAAGGCTTTTGATAAGTCTAGTAATATAAGCAAAGAAATTTTTTTCATATCTATATTATTGTATATACTATTCGTAACTTTAAGCAGTGCAGTTTCCGTCAAGAGTTTTGATCTAAAACCATGTTGGTTAATCGTTAGTAGTCTATTTGATTCTAAATATGACATAAGTTGGCATGCAACAATTTTTTCTAATATTTTAGAGAAAATGGGTAGCAGGGAAATGGGACGATAGTTTGTCACATCTTCTCTGTCCCCCTTTTTATGCAGAGGTATTACATGTGATATTTTCCAAGAGTCAGGAAACTTTTTAGTAACAATGGAAGTGTTCATAATAGTTAGAATATAGGATGCAATCATGGGTAGAGCATCTTTGATGAACTGAAATGGTATACCATCTGAACCATAAGAGCCAGAGTTTCTTAGGCTCTTTATGGTAAGAATTAGGGTAGCACAATCGATAGGATTTATCTTGAAGTACTCTCTTGTGTTTTCATTGGAAGAATTGTCGTTTAAGCAATTACTCATATTCACTGAGTTGATGTTTTCTTGAGTTTTTTCATATGTATTTTTGCCAACGTTAGCAAAATAGTTATTAAAGTTATCTGCTTTGTCTTTCAACTCCGTAATATTTTCAGAACTTTCTGAGGTACTCTTTTCAT
Source organism: Halocaridina rubra (assembly GCA_037179515.1). Classification (NCBI taxonomy): domain Eukaryota; kingdom Metazoa; phylum Arthropoda; class Malacostraca; order Decapoda; family Atyidae; genus Halocaridina; species Halocaridina rubra. Next base: position 83,476 of record JAXCGZ010000185.1, read on the forward strand.
TTGGTATCATGCTTCTTATCACTTTCCATGTTGCTGCTGTATCATGTCTAGAGTCATTAAATTGTTTTTTGTAAAGGTCTTTTTTACTTACACTGATGAGAGATCTGACACGTTTCTTTTCTGTTTTATAACGTTCTCGGAGAGTCATATCATATCTATTCATTTTCAGCTCTTTTTGTATTTGATTTCTGATTTGCATTGCCTCTTTGATGTCATTTGTTAGCCAGGGGGCTGAGGGGCGGGTTATTTTTCTTGTTACAATGGGTGCACAACTATCTAAGCATTCAAGGAAGACTTTTGTTAGAATCTCAACCTGCAAATCGACGTTATCTGTGTATTTAATTCTATTAAGTGCATTTGTGTTGTTGATTAATGTTTCACAAAAGATATCAGGGGAGTAATTTTTTAGACACCGGAATGTCTTGAGGAGAGGCTTCCTTTTGGGCTTGTTTATGTTTAGCATAGCAATGTTCAGCTCGTGGTCTGCAATTGGGCAGGGAACTACGTCCCAATAGGGTATACTTTCCACTTTATTTGTTATTATCAGATCTATAAGAGTCCTAGAATTAGGGGTTATGCGGGTCGGGTTTGTCACTATTTGTGTTAACTTCACAGTGTTGATCACCCTTTTCATTTTGTTATCTGCTGAGAGCAAGTCATCATTAAAATCACCAAGTATGTATATGGGTTTATGACGCACACAGATATTTCTGAATGTTTCTAGCAGATGATTGAATGAACTGGTAGGTGCTTTAGGGTGACGGTAAACACACCCTACAATGAAAGATGGAAGTTTCTGATACTGCACAGTGATCCATAAATCTTCGAGCTCCTCAGTTTTTTCTAAACTTGTGGTTATTTCTGATGCACTAAGATAATTTCTAACATGAATACAAACCCCACCCCCTCGGCCATGGTCATTGCGAAATATTTTAAACTTTGGAATATTCACATATTTATTTTCAGTTGTAGGAGGAAGCCAAGTTTCACTTACGAGCTTTGGGCTCTTTCCCGTAAACACAATTAGGTAATTACCATTAGGTAATTACACACACACACACACACACCCATATATATATATATATATATATATATATATATATATATATATATATATATATATATATATATATATATATATACTGTGCAATGTCTGCCTGTTATTTATAGTCAATATCAAAGTGAACAAATGCGCGTGTTGTGGCATTTTCCCAGAGAAACTTATATTATTTCTTTTTAGTAAAACACATGTGTCAGATATAAGTCATCCAAAATTGTATTAACCGTTGTTATTACTGGGAACCTTGGTAGCAAAGGTGGTTACACGCTCGATAAGGATGATTAACTCTTGCTCAAGCCCACCAGGGGGCGTTAGGAAGGGCATCCAGCCTATATGCCCCATCTCCAACCAGTTTGCGTTCTCTCCCACTCGCATGGGAATTTGACACTATAAACGGCAAACAAACAAAAAGAAACAAGTATTATTATTATTATTATTATTATTATTATTATTATTATTATTATTATTATTATTATTATTATTATTATTATTATTATTATTATTATTATTATTATTATTATTATAAAACATCGATGTTGTTACTATTACTGTTAAATTTTCTTATTTTCAAAAGTAAGGTAAAAACCTTGCGAAATATTAATTCTTAAAAGTTATTTATTTGCATTCAATACGACTACTGACCTAAATGTTTTACATAAGCCACAAAATTTCCAAATTGCAAAATAATATGATGATGAACATGTAGACAGCTCTTGAATATTAAAACAAAATGTCAAAATAAGGAAGTTTGGGTATTAAAGTTTGTAAACACTAAGAAAATTTCCGAATATTTGTTTTGTTTTCTCAGGAAGGAATCCTAAGGAATCATCATGGCCATGATCGAGCGGGAATATCAAGATTTCGTGACTTGAAATGTTTTTTTGGGACATAATGTAGTAACCCAGGGTATTAGAGATCAGTCACCATGGTGTATGCTCTTTGCAGATGACACTGTACTGTGTAGCAACAGACGAGAGGTAGTGGAGGAGAAGCTTGAGGAGTGGAGAAGAGTGATGGAGGATAGAGGACTGAGAATCAGCAGGAAGAAGACAGAGTACTTGGGGTTGAGAGATGATGAGGATGGGGAGGTCAATTTGCAGGGGAAGGTGTTAAAAAGAGTTGAAAAGTTCAAGTATTTGGGATCAACAGTAGCAGAGGATGGTAACCTAGAGTCAGAAATAACCCACAGAATACAAGCGGGATGGAAGAACTGGAAGAAGGTGTTTGGGGTGCTCTGCGACAGGAGAATAGGGATTAAGTTGAGGGGTAAAGTGCATAAAACAGTCGTGAGACCTGCGATGGCGTATGGATCAGAGGCATGGGCAAGAAAGAAGACACAAGGAAAAAAACTGGATGTGGCAGAGATGAGGATGTTGAGGGGGATGTGTGGGGTGACAAGAAGCGATAAGATCAGAAACGAGGTAATTAGAGCTACCTCAAAAGTTAGAGAAATATCAGATAAGATACAAGAAAGTAGACTAAGATGGTACGGTCATGTCGTTAGGAGGGATGAACAGTATGTTGGGAGGAGGTTGATGGAAATGAATATACAGGGTAGGAGAGGGAGGGGGAGACCAAAGCGTAGGTGGATGGATTGCATCAATGACGACCTGAGGTCTAAAGGTTTGTTGGGTGATGAGGTATGGGACAGGAACATATGGAGAACACTGGCCAGAAACATCAACCCCACATAAAAGTGGGAAAAGATGTAGATGAAGAAGAAGAAGAATGAGGTAAAATTATTATAAAATGTATTATAGATTATCACATTCAACATTTGGGAATATCTGAGTGGGATTTTGGTGAGATAATTTGCTAATTTCTGTTTTACATTTGGAAGTGAAATCCCGATGGAGTCAAGTGGTAGGACTGTTAAGAGGTTAATAGCATTTTTTTTTTTTTTTGGTAATAGTTTCTTTGACGAAAATAATTCTGATTGTTAATATCGTGAGAGTTTCTTGCCGTATTTGATCTATTCTTTATTATATGAATTTGTATGTTTATTTTTGGAGGACTTTTAGAAACCCTTTCAAATTGCATGTCATACTGTATTCTCCTGCCACAGAGCGGCGCCCGTAGGTGATGTTCAGTGTCACATTTACGAATATGAAAATTATATTGTTGGATAAATATTTAGTGTCGCACGCCCAGTTAGGCAAAAAAATGCACATGAAATTTATAAGGTTTAGTTAGTTAAGTCAGGAAAGAGATTCGTTTAAAGCATGCTGTCTATTTTTGGACTAAACTGATTTTTTTCTAATAGATTTGGAAATGTTTTTGATTACTGTTATTTTTTTCTGGGATATCACTTTTTTTTTCTTTGGTTACGACTGGCATTGGTCTAGTCACCGTGGCTCAAGCGGTAGCGTCCGCGACTTTGAGGCGTCAGGTCGAGGGTTCGCGCCCCGTCGCGGTCTGGGGTTAGCAAGGGCATGCACTCAGGGCAACGATAACAAGGTAACCGTCCTAGCCCTGGGTAGAAAAGGGAGTCCGTGATGTAAAACCGGAACTGGCATTGGTCTAGGTGGCGGCGGGTGACTCCTGTCCGTTACGATAAAAGATAAAGTAACATAACCTATCAAACCCAACGTAAGCTAAATTAACAGAACCTAACTTAACTAACCTAGCGTAATCTAAACTAACTAACCTAACCTAATGTAACTAACCTAACCCAGCCTAATCAAACAAACTTTGCCTAACCTAACTAACCAAACTTAACGTAACTAAAAGGATAAGCTGGGACGGTATAACTTGCAGGCTCTCTGTCCCGCCTAAAGCGCGTTATTTTTTACTCTTTTCCTTAAATTTCTTGACGTTATTTTTACCAAAATAATAGTTGTCCAGGAGTAGATGGTGTGAATTTTTAGATATATATATATATATATATATATATATATATATATATATATATTATATATATATATATATATATATATATCAAAGGATTTCTATTAAATAAGGTATACAGCTAAGCAATTGAAGGATACATGAAACTAATCTTAAGTAAGTTCAACCCTAGATAATTGTACATCTTTTAATTGATATTTTTCTGTTTGCATTTGCTCTTACTTTGAGACCTCAAATTATTTATTCAATTTTCAATTCATTTCTTTACCCCATTTAAGAACTGAACTGAAAATTGAATTTATTTGTTTTTATTTGTTTTATATAGTTGGTAAATATATGCTTTTTCATCGTCAGTCAGGCAAAATTCTCATGATATTCAATACTAGGTTAGGTGAGTTTAGATATGTGTACACCTAGTTAAGAAAGGGGTTGATAATTGATATTTTTTTTATGAGTGACACAGGACCGGGAAAGTGAATTGCCCTCATCGGGCCCGGGCACTACGAAGCATTTAAGAGGAAGAAAAAGAAGCAACTTAATGACAAATCAGCAATAAAAAATCAATAAAAGATAAAACGACTGACTGAAAGAATAGTCATGGTAATGAGGATCTTGAAATACGACAGGATTTGGTCCTGTATGACGATAGATCAGCATTTTGAAAGAAGAAAGGTCATACGAGCAAGGGAAGACAGAACCCAGAAGAGACTTCCCGAGTCTGGATGGAGAAGGAAAGAACTAATCACCGCAACGATTAATCTGTTAGCTACAAATCGCCTTACGGTAGCGAGCTGTGGTTTAATATAATTGGTAAATGTATATTTTCACAATATCATTTCGGAAAACTCATGGAATTTAATACTAGGTTAGGTTTGTGTAGGTGATGCAAGGTTTGTTTACCCTCCAGTTGAGAAAGGAGTTAGTAATTTAGATTATTGTTTATGTAGCTTTATATCATTGGTATATGTATACTTTCATGCCATCATTTTGGAGAAAAATTTATGAAATTATTATTTCAAGTTTGGTTTGATTATCATCCCCAGTTAAGAAACTTTTTGATAATTTAGATAATTGTTTTTGTGGTTGTTAACAGTATGCTTTCACAGCCCCGGTTAGGAAAAAACTGAGATGTGATATTAGGATTAATAAGATTATTTTAGGTTAGTTTACCTCCAGTTAATAAAGTAGGCTTTATTTTCATATTCATGATGTTTCAGGGTGTTTAGGGCTTTCAATTAATTTTTGAAGTTTCCAGGAATACGTTCTAACGTCTCTTAGGATTTGCAACTTACTGATTATTATTATTATTATTATTATTATTATTATTATTATTATTATTATTATTATTATTATTATTATTATTATTATTATTATTATTATCATTATCATTACACTGGGGAACAATTTTGAACAATTTCTGTTGAGTTGGATTTTTTAATTGATTTAGACTAAAATTGGCATGCTGATTTCAAAACTAGAGTCTGTTTTTTTTTCTATCACTTCAAGTTTTCTCTCAACTGCCTACTCTCGGAATAAGCAAAATTGTATTGATTAATTGTCTGCACAACTGTATTATGTTAGTATTTTATTAATTGTTAATCATAGACATTGAAACGAAAAAACTAAATGTTATTTTAACAATTACTTTTCTTAACACTTGACCGCAACTCATATAAGAGGCGCCACTAGCAAGCGGCAACAACTTGTTCACAGACGTTATCATAGTTTGATGACATCGACACCTGCTTAGCAGGAGTGACGATGGACTACAGCAGCTTTTGACTGGTGAGAAGATGTTTGAAATACTTTGAATGTAACATTATATGTAGGGGATTAACGGTCCGACAGAGAGGGTGAAACATGATACCTATTCAGTTACACGTGAGACAGTGTGGTGAGAGGTTCTGTGTGCTCCATACAGCCTTAATTGAGTCGTATTATGCAAACAAAACATAAAACTCTGTATATAAAGTTCTAGCAGATGTTATGTATGCTTTTTGTAATTGTTTTTCTAAGCTTGTGACTGATCTTATTGTTTATCCTAATACTTATTTCCTTTCTTTCAGATCATGTCTGCCTCTGCTACTTCTCGTGACAAGTGCCTAAACAGCCCTGATTCCTTATGTTATATCTGTGGCAGCTTCACAATTCCCAGTCAAAGGGCAAACATCAGCACATTTGTCAAGCAAGCTTATTTTGCATATTTTAAAGTAAAGTTTGGTGATCAAGACAGGTCTTGGGCCCCACACAATGTCTGCAAGCAGTGTGTCAAAAGTTTTCAAATGTGGACCAAGGGGACACGTGATAAACTGGCATTTGGTATACCTATGATTTGGCGAGAGCAAAGAGATAATTGCACAGACTGTTACTTTTGTTTAGTAAAAACTTCAGGATATAACAAGAAAAACATATACAAAATCGAGTATCCAAGTCTCCCATCAGCTGTACGTCCAGTGCCTCATTCAGCTAAAATCCCAGTACCAGTTTTCGCTCAACTACCCTCTCTTGATGATCGGGATCCTGATGAAGACCTCAGTGACAGGCATGAAGCAGATTTAGAAATTGAAGATGACTCAGCTCATAAGGGATTCGATCAGAATGAGTTGACTGATTTGGCAGGGGATTTGGGGCTGTCAAAAACTGCTTCAGAACTCCTAGCATCAAGATTGAATGAAAAAAATTGCTGGAAAAAGGAGCAAAGGCATTCTACTTTCGATCCAGAGAAAGTCCATTTCTGCAGTATTTTTGAAGTGACAGTAGCTTTGTATACTACCATAACATGCAGGGTTTACGGCAGGAACTGGGAATTCCGATGTACAACTTAACTGAATCGCGACTCTTCATCGACAGCTCAAAACGTAGCTTAAAGAGTGTCCTCCACAATGGCAGTTTATATGGTGCAGTCACAATTTGGCATTAAGTTTTTCTTCGTAAAGAACATGGAGACATAAAGAGAGCCACTGAGTTGTGCAATATCACAAAGACAATTGACTCATCTGTTTTGACCTTAAAATGGTATGCTTCCTTCTTGGTCAGCAATGCGGTTACACCAAGTATCCCTTCTTTTTGTGTATGTTGGGTAGCAGAGCTCGAGAGAAGCATTGGGTGGAGAGGAACTGGCCTAAAAGACCTGACCTCAAACCTGGTGATCCCAGCATTCTACAAGAGCCACTCGTTGACAGAAAGAAAATTATATTCCCACCTCTGCACATTAAACTAGGTTTAAAAAAGCAATTCGTTAAAGCATTTAAAACTGAAGGAGACTGTTTCAAGAACCTCATTTTGGCATTTCTTGGTCTGTTAATTGAAAAAATCAAGGCTGGTGTGTTTGATGGTCCACAGATTCGGTAGCTCATAAAAGATTATCATTTTATCGGGACAATGTCAGAACATGAAAAGAATGCTTGGTTATAATTCAAAGAACTTGCCAAGAACTTTTTTTGGAAATAAACGAGCATTGAATTACACCGAAAATTTCCAGAAAATATTGGAGAGCCACAAAACGTTTGGATGCAACATAAGCATCAAGTTGCATATTCTGCACAGCCATCTTCCTAACTTCCCAGAAAACCTTGGTTAAGTCAGCGATGAGCAAGGTGAATGATTCCAAAGAGATTTGAAGGTCACGGAAGAACGGTATCAGGGCAGATGGGATGTAAATATGCTGACTGACTATTGTTGGAACATAAAGCGAAATTGTCCACAAACTGAACACTCCAGGAAAAGCTATAAGAGTAAATTTTTACCTTAAGTAGTTGCACACCATTTGACTTACAGTAATAATATCATTTGCATGAACAAAATATATCTGTACAAGCATTACAGCCAAGAAATGCAGTATTATTTTCCATCATATGTAAATTTTTAAACCTTACAATAAAATGAGCCCAACTATACTAGATACGGTATCTTATGTTTCTTTATACAAAGCGAGGGTATCCTGTAGCATGCAAACTTGACGTGATACAGAAAAACTGGGGTCATTTTTGGATTTAGAAGCCAAAAGTTAGTCAAAAAGAAGTGTCAGACCTAACTCAATGAAAATTGTGGTCTCCAGTGTTATTATAATTATTATTATTATTATTATTATTATTATTATTATTATTATTATTATTATTATTATTATTATTATTATTATTATTATTATTATTTGCTTTGTAGAATACAATAAATGAAATAGATATTATTTATTGAACAAAATTATATATGCTTTGATATGATTATACACATGTCGACAGATCGGTTCCCCTTCAAGACCGAGAGTTCAAGCTGTTACTGGGGAGGATACTACCCCTCATGTGCTTAAAAAATGCGCAAACACAATATCAGTGGCACTAAGTATCATATTTAAGGAGTCACTGGAGTCGGGGGAGATTCCAAGATGCTGGAAACAAGCAAATGTGATACCTATCTTCAAAAAGGGAAGGAGGGATACGGCTCTGAACTATAGACCAGTTTCCTTGACCAGCATAGTTTGCAAAGTTATGGAGAAACTACTAAGGAAACATATCTCTCTTCACTTGGAATCCTTCAACTTTTTGTCAGTGAGGCAACATGGCTTCAGAGAAGGTAGATCAACAGTAACAAACTTATTAGAATTTTATGATGAGGTAAGCCAAATCTTACAGGAAAGAGAGGGCTGGTCAGATTGCATATTCCTAGACTTCCAGAAAGCGTTTGACACTGTTCCACATGGGAGACTTATTAGGAAGCTGCAATCAATGGCTAGAATAGGTGGAAATGTTTTGGAATGGATAAAAACTTACTTAGAAGGAAGGGAACAGAGGGTTAGAGTAAGACACTCAGTGTCTGAATGGAGAAGAGTTAGTAGTGGAGTTCCACAGGGTTCAGTTTAGGGCCACTTTTGTTCCTTGTATATGTAAATGACCTACCAGAGTCTGTAAATTCATTCATGAATATGTTTGCAGATGATGCAAAGATTGTGAAGAAAGTAAAAAAACGAGAACAATGGTAGAGAACTTCAGGAGGATCTAAATAATCTGCATGAGTGGTCAGAAAAGTGGCTAATGAAATTCAATACTTCAAAATGTAAGGTAATGAGAATGGGTACAAGTGCAAGAAGGCCCAAGCTTGACTACTCGGTGGCTGGAGTACAAC
>JAXCGZ010000185.1:97500-110000 GCA_037179515.1 Halocaridina rubra
AGTTGTATTATTACATGGGAAGGAATTCTTAAACTTTCCGGGACTTTTTTTTACTTATTTTTCATTTAACCCTTAGCGTTAATCAATTTTAATCGAGGAATATTTACGAAAAATACGCTAGGAAATAATTTTTATCTGGTATGTCATGCATTGTAACTTTGTTGCATACATACATACATACATACATACATACATACATACATACATACATACATACATACATACATACATACATACATACATACATACATACATACATACATACATACATACATACATACATACATGCATGCATGCATACAGACAGACAGACAGACAGACAGACAGGCATGCATGCATCCATCCATCCATCCATCCATCCACGCATACATACATACATACATACATACATACATACATACATACATACATACATACATACATACATACATACATACATACATACATACATGTATGTATGTGATTACCTACAATTAGGTAATCACATACATACATACATACATACATACATACATACATACATGCATGCATGCATGCATTCATACACGCACGCACGCACGCATGCACGCACGCATGCACACACAAACACACATGGTGGCTGGAGTACAACTTCAAGAGACAGAAAATGAGAGAGATCTAGGAGTAAACATACTGGCAGATTTGTCTCCAGAAATACATATAAATGGCGTAGTAAGGGCAGCATATGCATTCTTATCAAATGTAAGGGTAGCCTTCAGGCACATGGACAAGGAAATGTTCAGAAATATTTATGTAACCTATGTGAGGCCAAAACTCGAATATGCAGCCCCCTTTTGGAATCCGCACTTGAAAAAGCACATAGCTAAGCTTGAAAAAGTTCAAAGACATGCCACGAAACTGGTGCCAGAAATACGCAATCTCGGTTATGATGAGAGGCTGAGGGAATTAGACTTGCCATCACTCGAAGCTAGAAGAGTAAGGGGGGATATGGTGACAGTCTTTAAATTCCTTCATGGTTATGATAGAGTGGATAGGGATCGATATTTCGATATGGCTGGCTCTAGAACTAGAGGTCATAGTTTGAAGCTTCGTAAGAAAACTTCTTTGCAGGATGTAAGGAAATACTTTTTCAGTGTAAGAGTAGTTGATAATTGGAATTCGCTAAGCGAGGAGGTAGTTAATGCTATCTCAATCCATAGTTTTAAGGACAGGTATGATAAGTATCACTAAGTCTAAAAATGGAGCCGATCAGGAGACGGGAAGATACGAGCTTTGGGCTCTTTCCCGTAAACACAATTAGGTAATCACAATTAGGTAATCACACACACACACAAACATACATATATGCATGCATGCATACCTACATACATACATACATACATACATGCATTTTTTTTTCTTTTTCTTTTTATCCTTAAATTACCATGGTCAAGTTTTTAAGTTAAGATGTGTGTTACCAGAAAAGAGATAAACTGAGTCACTAAATAGCACTTATATGGAGATATAAAAATTCGGTGTGAAGCTTAATTAAAAGTTTTTCTCTTTTGTTTTCCTCTTGCTCGTCTTCTTTCTATATTCTGTGAGAGGGAGAACATAAAAATGACGCCATCTCTGTCCCAAACCTCTCCCATCCATGGGTCGGTAGGAGGGGTAGCCATCAGGAGACTCGAACAGAAAATCAAGAATATAGAGGAAATGGTTATAAGCCTTGATGATAAAATTCAGAATATGGATGGAGAAATGAAAGAGAATGAAACACTCAGAGAGCAAATAAGATATTTGGAGGAAGCAAATAAAGCACAAGGGCAGGAGAGAAAAGAACTAGAATCTAGACTTTCTAAACAAGAAGATAAAAACAAACAGCTAAATGACAACCTAAAGGAATTAGATGTTAGTTCACTGCTCTCTTCTGAGAGAGACGAGATTGCTGCTTGGAATGTTCAGATTAAGGAAAACATTGAACAGTTCAGAAAAGAGTTCCAGGAGCTGAATATGGAAAATGATGCCATGAAAACTTCCTTTGCTGATGCACTAAAGGGGAATGTGGCAGTAAAAGAGGCTGTAAAGGTGGTGGCACTGGAAAACATACAAACAGTTGACTATAAAGAGACAGTAATCGAAAAAATGAAAGACGTTGTGATGGAAAGGGCAAACCCACTCATCAGACAGGCACTTGATAAGGAGAAGACAGTGGTAATCTCAGGCATAAGCGAGTCCCAGGAGCCAACATGGCAGGGGAGACTTGAAGAAAATAAAGCTAGGGTTGTAGACCTGATAAGAAAGCTTGGAGTAGTATGTGGTCCTGAGGATATTGTAAACATACACCAACTAGGTAAATATTCGAGGGAAGGAAAGCCGAGACCAACAAAAGTAACCTTTGAGAGAGGGGAAACATGTAGGGAAATATTGTTGAGAAAAAAAGTCTAAAAGACCTTCAAGAATTCAAAGAAGTGTTCATTAGACAATACAGAACACAGGAAGAGATGGGAAAGATAAAAAACTTGTTGCAAGAGGCAAGAAGGTTAAATGATGAAAGAAATGAAGAAGAGAAGAAAAATTTTCATTACAGAGTTCTTCCAGACAAAGGGGAGATAAAGAAGATAATGACAGAAGATCAGGGGATAGGGCCTCATTAAGATTGTTATACACAAATGCTGATGGATTCGCTGGTAAGGCAGTAGAATTAAAAGATAGGATTCACAACAGTAAGGCAGATATAGTAGCAATTACAGAGACTAAGTTGAGTGAGGACATAAACAGTGTCACAGTTTTTCCTAAGGGTTTCAGAATACTAAGGGTTGAAAGATCTGAGAGGACTGTTGGAGGGATAGCACTGCCCATAAGTGAAAGGATTCAAGTTGAAGAAATAAACTTGGCTATAGAAAGTGAGTTCAAGGAATTTCTTGTTGCTCGCATAAATACTGGGTCAGAGAGCATTATAATAACTGTTGTATACAACCCACCAAGGAACCAAAATAGGCTTAAAGTTTATGAGGAAAGTCATATAGGTACTATTGAAGTCATAAACTCAGTTGTTAACATGGCACGGGAAAAAAATGTAGGATTTTGATTATGGGAGACTTTAATCATAAAGAGATAGATTGGATAAATCTTGACCCACACAGTGGTGAGGACTCATTCGGGACAAGATTCCTAGATTGCGTACAAGGGAATTTCCTACACCAACATGTAATGGAACCAACAAGGGCCAGGGGTGGGGATGAGCCATCACTACTTGATCTAGTGTTCACAGATAATGTGTTGGATATTGAAAAAATTGAGTATGAACCACCAATTGGAAAGAGTGACCACTGTGTGTTGTTGATGGAGTATATCATTGAAGATATTCTTCCTGAGAGTAGAGGCACTGAGGACATGAGGAGGAACTATCCGAAAGGAGATTACATCAAAATGAATGAGCTTTTTGCAGTTATTGACTGGAGAACCTTATTTTACAACAAATCTGTACAAGAAATGTATGACATCTTTTGTGAGAAATATGGGAAGATAGTAGATTGCTGCATACCTGTCACCAAAGTAGGTGTAATTCATGCCAGAGAGAAATGGTTCGATAATGGGTGTAAAAGAGCTAAGGAGTGGAGAGACAAATGCTGGAAAAGGTATAGGAGGAGAAAAAACATAAATGCCTGGCAAACCTACAAAAGAGCAAGAAATTACTACCTAAGTAAAAGGAGAGAGGCAGAGAGAGACTATGAGAGGGACATCACCAGGAAGGCTAAAGAAAATCCCAAGCTTTTCCACAGCTTTATCAGAGGAAAACTGAAGGTAAAAGAACAGGTTTTAAGGCTAAAGAGAGCGGATGGAAGCATCACTGAGACGGATGAAAAGATCTGCAAAGAATTGAACAAGGAATTTCAGTCAGTATTTACAGTAGAAAATACCCCACCCCCTCAGATTGCAGTGATAGAAGCTCAAGGGGCGGCATTAGAGAACATCAACCTTAAAGCCACAGAGGTATGCAAAGCGCTGATGGATTTAGATGTTCATAAAGCTACAGGTCCCGATGACATATCCCCTCATGTGCTTAAAAAATGCGCAAACACAATATCAGTGGCACTAAGTATCATATTTAAGGAGTCACTGGAGTCGGGGGAGATTCCAAGATGCTGGAAACAAGCAAATGTGATACCTATCTTCAAAAAGGGAACGAGGGATACGGCTCTGAACAATAGACCAGTTTCCTTGACCAGCATAGTTTGCAAAGTTATGGAGAAACTACTAAGGAAACATATATCTCTTCACTTGGAATCCTTCAACTTTTTGTCAGTGAGGCAACATGGCTTCAGAGAAGGTAGATCAACAGTAACAAACTTATTAGAATTTTATGATGAGGTAAGCCAAATCTTACAGGAAAGAGAGGGCTGGGCAGATTGCATATTCCTAGACTTCCAGCAAGCGTTTGACACTGTTCCGCATGGGAGACTTATTAGGAAGCTGCAATCAATGGCTAGAATAGGTGGAAATGTTTTGGAATGGATAAAAACTTACTTAGAAGGAAGGGAACAGAGGGTTAGAGTAAGACACTCAGTGTCTGAATGGAGAGGAGTTAGTAGTGGAGTTCCACAGGGTTCAGTTTTAGGGCCCCACTTGTTCCTTGTATATGTAAATGACCTACCAGAGTCTGTAAATTCATTCATGAATATGTTTGCAGATGATGCAAAGATTGTGAAGAAAGTAAAAAACGAGAGCAATGGTAGAGAACTTCAGGAGGATCTAAATAATCTGCATGAGTGGTCAGAAAAGTGGCTAATGAAATTCAATACTTCAAAATGTAAGGTAATGAGAATGGGTACAAGTGCAAGAAGGCCCAAGCTTGACTACTCGGTGGCTGGAGTACAACTTCAAGAGACAGAAAATGAGAGAGATCTAGGAGTAAACATACTGGCAGATTTGTCTCCAGAAATACATATAAATGGCATAGTAAGGGCAGCATATGCATTCTTATCAAATGTAAGGGTAGCCTTCAGGCACATGGACAAGGAAATGTTCAGAAATATTTATGTAACCTATGTGAGGCCAAAACTCGAATATGCAGCCCCCTTATAGAATCCGCACTTGAAAAAGCACATAGCTAAGCTTGAAAAAGTTCAAAGACATGCCTCGAAACTGGTGCCAGAAATACGCAATCTCAGTTATGATGAGAGGCTGAGGGAATTAGACTTACCATCACTCGAAGCTAGAAGAGTGAGGGGGGATATGGTGACAGTCTTTAAATTCCTTCATGGTTATGATAGAGTGGATAGGGATCGATATTTTGATATGGCTGGCTCTAGAACTAGAGGTCATAGTTTGAAGCTTCGTAAGAAAACTTCTTCGCAGGATGTAAGGAAATACTTTTTCAGTGTAAGAGTAGTTGATAATTGGAATTGGCTAAGCGAGGAGGTAGTTAATGCTATCTCAATCCATAGTTTTAAGGACAGGTATGATAAGTATCACTAAGTATAAAATGGAACCGATCAGGAGACGGGAAGATACGAGCTTTGGGCTCTTTCCCGTAAACACAATTAGATAATCACAATTAGGTAATCACATACATACATACATACATACATACATACATACATATATACATACATACATACATACATACATACACACATACATACATACATACATATATACAATACATAAGTACATAATGTGAGAGCTTAATAGAGCATTCATTACATTATAAGCTTCCTTGTGCACATACGTTATCATGTAACCGTGAAAACAAGATGGGATTATCAATGCAAATGCGAAGCTTGCTCTCAATGCTTCAGAAGATATTTCATGCAAATATCTTATTGGCAACCCATGTGATACATTTCTATTGGCTCAGGCAGAGACCTATTGGAAAGCATTTACAAAGGACATCAAAGACTGGAGAACAGGATATGAAAGACTGTGCGACTGCAAAGACTAGAAGACTGTCCCTCTAAAATCATTCTTTTCTGACTGTTATTTAAATTTCTAGAATAAATAAAAATTGAAGGTTTAAATATGTATAAAAGAAATTCGCTTTACAGACTGAAGAATAGGGAATTAAAAACTGGATGGCAATTGACTACAAAGACTGGATGACTGGTCCTCAAGTCCTTCGTTATTGACTGTTATTTCAACATATAAAAATAAAAAAAAACTGAACCTTTTAATATAAATACAAAAATTTTATTTTCTTCTCGTTAAGGACTTGAGAAAAGGATATTAAAGAATGAATGATTTCAGTGATTGGAAGACTTTCCCTCTAATAACAATCTACCTTGACTGTTTAATCAGTCATTAGAAATAGGAAATATGGAGGCTGAAGCATAAATACAGAAAATTAGTGTTTCGCCCTATAGACTGAGGAAGAGTTATTGAAAGACTGGATGAGTGCAGAGACTGGATGACTGTCCCTTTAATAACAATCTTTTGACTGTTATTTAATAAGGAGTAAATATTTGGTGCTTGCAGAATAGTCACAGAAAATTTACGATAAATTTTCATTAGCCAAGATTGAAATATTAAATAAATAAATATTTTACTAGACAAGTAGGGAAAAATATACATACACATAAATACACAAATACACAAACACGCACTTACACACAAACATACACATTCACCATACAGTCACATATACTGCACATTCAAGTTAATGACCTTACATTAGAAGCGAGGTCACGTTATATTCTAGGTAGGAAATTGAAAGGTTACTTGTGATATATATATGAATAGACCTCTTATTTCATGACCAATAGATGACAAGTGCCAATTACACATATACGTGATGAATAGGGGACCAAAACTACTAGAGCAGACACTAATAAGAATACCTCCACCTGCTGTTTCCTCCTCAATTCAATTGACTGATTAATGGCATCTACTCACTCCAATGGTGGTATGTGACTCCTCAAACATTCATATGTATATATAACATACATACATATAATACACTTATATATAATGGTTGTGGTCCGACTTGTAAGGAGTTGACCCAGTCAAGGCACACACCTATTAACATGTGAGCCAATTCACACCATTTTTCCACTCTTAGAATTATTTGGTGCATAAAGGGTCACCACATTTCCTCAACGCCAATACCGCCATCACCATACTGCTTGCTTCACCCACAGTGAAAGTGGGAAAGGCCTTCTGTCGTGGGTTTCGACAACCATTTGATTTACACCCAACGATTGTTTTAAATGGGATTCTTATAAGTCAATGATATAAGCTTATCTAAATAGAAATTAGGAAAGAAATATAAATAATTTTAAGATATATACTGACGCGTGCTTCTGTAATATTCTCTACAAGGTTGATATTAAGAAAGATAATCACTGTCTTGTGATGGAGTACTTTACAATACTTCACTAAAATGTTAAGTAAACATTCCGTTGGCATAACATACAAAGTACTCTCACGTACTTTAATACATATATAAAAATAGTGCATTAAATAAAATAATTGAAAATTTTCGTGTAAATTATGTAATACGAAGGAAAAACGTATATCGCAGTAACAGTATATCTTTTTTTATTCTGATATTTTTTTCTCTGCATTTAATCATTTTTCACGTTTGTTTTGGGATAAGTATTAGAATATGTTTGAGTATGTACATATAATAACTTAAAAAGCATTTTTCCTCTCTCTCTCTCTCTCTCTCTCTCTCTCTCTCTCTCTCTCTCTCTCTCTCTCTCTCTCTCTCTCTCTCTCTCTCTCTCTCTCTCTCTCTCTCTCTCTCTCTCTCTCTCTCTCTCTCTATATATATATATATATATATATATATATATATATATATATATATATATATATATATATATATATATATATATATATATATATATATATATATATATATATATATATATATATATGTATATATATATATATATATATATATATATATATATATATATATATATATATATATATATATATATATATATATATATATATATAAAAGAAACTATTATATCACAGCACAATATGAAGCAAAAAAGCCCGTAAATAAAACAGTCGTAATGTATAGTACATCTTCGCTTCTTTTTGTGTTTTATTTACATGCCTTTTTGCTTCATATATATATATATATATATATATATATATATATATATATATATATATATATATATATATATATATATATATATATATATATAGAGAGAGAGAGAGAGAGAGAGAGAGAGAGAGAGAGAGAGCTATCTCTCTCTCTCTTTGTGTGTATGTTTGTGTGAATGACAGAAATATATTACAAATACTTTACATATGCAGCTAAATTTTAAACCGATGAAGTCATTTGTTACTGACAGCCATGTGTCATGCGAGGCAAACTATTTATAAGGATTTTTCTTTTCCTAAATACTAAGGGTCATATTCCCCTTTGTAATAAGAGTGCCAGAGACATGGCACGCATCCATTCCCTCTCTCTTCATTCATTTCTATCATATTACTTTTTCTTCACACAGACGTTCTCTCAATCTCCTCCTTTTATATCACATTTGTATCATTATCACACATGTTTAGAAGGCGAATTACTATGATCCTGGTTGGAATTTTCCTACCAGAACATCATCATATGCCTTGACTTTTTGCAAAAAGAAAATGGGAAATGTAAGATTCTATGTTCTCCTCGATCTGCCTCATTTAGTCGACTTTTACGACACGCATGGAAACAGGACGAGAAAGACTAATGCCCCACCCATTAAGAAATGAGAAATAAAGAGAGAGAGAGAGAGAGAGAGAGGAGAGAGAGAAGAGAGGAGAGAGAGGAGAGAGAGAGAGAGAGAGAGAGAGAGAGAGAGAGAGAGAGAGAGAAGCGATCAACTCCTCACTTGGATAGAACCCACCCATCACCCTTATGTTCTTTAACTATTTATTTTACTTAAGTTAATACATATGCCATAGCCTCAAAAAAATAATATACAATTACGTATGGTGCAGTGAATATAAACTTATATATATATATATATATATATATATATATATATATATATATATATATATATATATATATAAATATATATATATATATATATATATATATATATATATATATATATATATATATATATATATATATATATATATATATATATATATATATATATATATATATATATATATATATATATATATATATATATATATATATATATATATATATATATATATATATGTGTGCGTGTGTATATGTATATATGTATATGTATGTGTATATATATGTATATGTGTATATATATGTATATATATCCTGTGCCCTGTGGGGCGGGCACAATATCAAAGAATAGCCTCACCGTATTCCCTGCGTGTCGTAAAAGGCGACTAAAAGTGGACGGGGCGGGGGGACTAGGAATCCCCCCCCCTTGTACCAACCTCCTGTGAGACGTCAGAGAAGAAGGGGAGTAGAGGGGAGAATAACTTCTCCCCAAACTGTTTTCCTTTTTTGATGTCGGCTACCCCCCAATTAAAGGGGGAAACAACCAAGGTATATGTATGTATGTAATACGTATGCCATAGCCTCAATCCACATTGTTAGGGGGTGGCCTAGTCAAAGCACAAACTCACTCACCAGAAATATATATACGGTGCCACTGGAGCGCCATTCAAACCTCTTAAAAATTAGTATTGGTAAGGATAGGGTAGGGTAGGGTAGGTTAGGTTAGGTTAGGTTAGGTTAGGTTGGGCTAGGTTAGATTGGGTCTGGTTTGGTTTGATTAGATAAATTATAGTTTTCTTTCTGTAAAATCAACGCGATTTTAACTAAGGTGAAATAATCAAACCTAACCTTACCTAACCTAACCGGAAGCATATATTATGAGGAGGGAATGACTCTCAAGTGCCATAGAATATACAAGTTTCACACCCGAGTTTTAAACTGATCGAATCATTTACTGTAACAGAAAATCAGACCAAATCTAACCTAACCGGTACCATAACTTAAGAGAAGTGAATGTCACTCTACCGGCATCGACTGTACGAGTTTCATTAAATATTTTATGAGTAAAGAATGTACGAGTTTTCCTGAAGGGTTTTAAACGGATCGAGTCATTTGTTACTTTTGTCAGCACTTCATCGAATTGATTTTGAAGTATTTATAAATTTTGAATGAGTGGCGACATCTATTGAAGTGTTTATTGATTACATGAAATATAACCATGTGAGGTAAACTTTTCGTATTCTATCAGTGTATAAATTTTTGGATACATGCACAAGCACATATATAATATATATATATAATATACAAACACACGCTCACACACATACACACACACACACACACTGCCTCATTGTGAATCCACACACACACACACACTCAAGGGCCGGTATTAGAGAACATCAACCTTACAGCCACAGAGGTATGCAAAGCGCTGATGGAGTTAGATGTTCATAAAGCTACAGGTCCTGATGACATATCCCCTCATGTACTTAAAAAATGGGCAAACACAATATCAGTGGCACTAAGTATCATATTTAAGGAATCACTGGAGTCGGGGGAGATTCCAAGATGCTGGAAACAAGCAAAGGTGATACCTATCTTCAAAAAGGGAAGGAGGGATACGGCTCTGAACTATAGACCAGTTTCCTTGACCAGCATAGTTTGCAAAGTTATGGAGAAACTACTAAGGAAACATATCTCTCTTCACTTGGAATCCTTCAACTTTTTGTCAGTGAGGCAACATGGCTTCAGAGAAGGTAGATCAACAGTAACAAACTTATTAGAATTTTATGATGAGGTAAGCCAAATCTTACAGGAAAGAGGGGGCTGGGCAGATTGCATATTCCTAGACTTCCAGAAAGCGTTTGACACTGTTCCACATGGGAGACTTATTAGGAAGCTGCAATCAATGGCTAGAATAGGTGGAAATGTTTTGGAATGGATAAAAACTTACTTAGAAGGAAGGGAACAGAGGGTTAGAGTAGGACACTCAGTGTCTGAATGGAGAAGAGTTAGTAGTGGAGTTCCACAGGGTTCAGTTTTAGGGCCACTTTTGTTCCTTGTATATGTAAATGACCTACCAGAGTCTGTAAATTCATTTATGAATATGTTTGCAGATGATGCAAAGATTGTGAAGAAAGTAAAAAACGAGAACAATGGTAGAGAACTTCAGGAGGATCTAAATAATATGCATGAGTGGTCAGAAAAGTGGCTAATGAAATTCAATACTTCAAAATGTAAGGTAATGAGAATGGGTACAAGTGCAAGAAGGCCCAAGCTTGACTACTCGGTGGCTGGAGTACAACTTCAAGAGACAGAAAATGAGAGAGATCTAGGAGTAAACATACTGGCAGATTTGTCTCCAGAAATACATATAAATGGCATAGTAAGGGCAGCATATGCATTCTTATCAAATGTAATGGTAGCCTTCAGGCACATGGACAAGGAAATGTTCAGAAATATTTATGTAACCTATGTGAGGCCAAAACTCGAATATGCAGCCCCCTTTTAGAATCCGCACTTGAAAAAGCACATAGCTAAGCTTGAAAAAGTTCAAAGACATGCCACGAAACTGGTGCCAGAAATACGCAATCTCAGTTATGATGAGAAGCTGAGGGAATTAGACTTACCATCACTCGAAGCTAGAAGAGTGATGGGGGATATGGTGACAGTCTTTAAATTCCTTCATGGTTATGATAGAGTGGATAGGGATCGATATTTTGATATGGCTGGCTCTAGAACTAGAGGTCATAGTTTGAAGCTTCGTAAGAGAACTTCTTCGCAGGATGTAAAGAAATACTTTTTCAGTGTAAGAGTAGTTGATAATTGGAATTCGCTAAGCGAGGAGGTAGTTAATGCTATCTCAATCCATAGTTTTAAGGACAGGTATGATAAGTATCACTAAGTATAAAATGGAAGCGATCAGGAGACGGGAAGATACGAGCTTTGGGCTCTTTCCCGTAAACACAATTAGGTAATCACAATTAGGTAATCACATACATTTACTATCAATCGAAGCTGCAAGGGAGAGGGGGGGATACTGCAGGGGTCTTTAAATTCCTTCACGGCTTTGATAGAGTGGATAAGGAGCGATATAAAAAGTGCTCAAGTCAGTCAGTTGTGAGACCAGCGTTGCTGTATGGAGGAGCGGAGACGTGGCCGGTGAAAAAGGTTCAAGAAAGGAAGATAGATGTCGCAGAAATGAGAATGCTGAGGTGGATGTGTGGGGTGACGAGGGAGGACAGGATACGAAATGAACGGATCAGAGGTACAGTGAAGGTGGTGGAGGCGTCGGCGAAAGCGCAGGAGAGGAGATTACAGTGGTTCGGTCATGTGAAGAGGAGAGAAGAAGACTACGTGGGTGTGAGAGTGATGGCGTTGGACGTGGAGGGCAGACGTAGACGAGGAAGACCTAAACTACGGTGGAAGGACCGACTGAAGGAGGATCTCAGAGAGAGACAGCTGGAGGAGGAGCAAGTGATGGACCGGAACCAGTGGAGACGACTAGTGAAAAGATGCGACCCCATATGAAAATGGGAACGCAAATAGAGGAAGAAGAAGAAGAAGGAGCGATATTTTGATCTGAGTGGTTCTTGAACTA
>JAXCGZ010000186.1:7500-30000 GCA_037179515.1 Halocaridina rubra
ACATACAGTATTATGCACAATTAGCCTATTGACTTGGCAAGGGATAGAGTTCGAGATTGCCATTATTATTTCTCTATCCCCAAATGGTCAAATTCAAGACCTCCTGAGAAGGGAGGCAGGCGCAAAATCACTGAGCTATCAACGCGTTTAATGCGTAAATAAAACTTAGTTATATAAGTTATTGAAGTTTTTACTTATTTGGAAGTCAGAGACAAGTTTTCGTAGATCAGTGATGGACAGCCTTAAGTCCCAGCCCGAGTACGACCCAGGAACAAAATGCTCATGCATTTATCCCCCAGACGAAATAGGGTATTCTATGGCTCACGTTTTCTAGAATAAAATGCCATTGGATTTCGAATGAGTTATTGATGTGTCAGTTATGAAATAAATGTCAACATATACTAAATATATGTATTCCTTAGTTCCATATATATATATATATAATATATATATATATATATATATATATATATATATATATATATATATATATATATATATATATATATATATAATTACTATTATCTTAATTTCATAGTTATTGAATATAACATAAAACGTTGAGTTGATGAGTGTTGGCCGTCATCACCTCAGACTCTTTTCTAGCCCATGAGCTGCAAAACGTTTCTGATACCTGTCGTAGATGTTTATGGTATATGACAATATTCGATATATGTATAGCTCAGCAGGTACTGTGAGTACACCAATAGATATAGCCGGCCTCCTAGGGAAAGTAAATGCTTCACGAGAATAGGCATACATTGGACTATCATGTAGTCTTAGTTATAAAAAAAAATAATAATCTTTGAAACAGTAAAATTTTGCGGCTAAAGAAATAATAGGCATTTCTTTGGAACACAAAGCGTCGTGGGATTGCTAATGAAGACATCTGGAAGAATGTGGGATGGACCAACATACCCGTACATAATGTGATCATCAACTTGAATGCATAATAGTACTATTCGTGTTTTATGTGCTAGCTTGTTTCCTCACAGTACATTCGGGTGCATAACACGGCCTAGAGATTGAAACGTTTGTTTGTGCATAAGATGACTTGAAACGTTTGTTTGTTTTTTCTCTTTTTCATCAGTATCATACCAAAATGTTTTTAATTATTCAGTCACTTATGTTTACCGTAGTCACCGTGGCTCAAGCCGTAGCGTACGCGACTCTGAGGCGTCAGGTCGAGGGTTCACGCCCCATCACGGTCTGAGGTTAGCAAGGGCATGCACTCAGGGTAACGATTACATCTGCCAAAACAAGTCCTTCGCAAGAAGGCAACCGTCCTAGCCCTTGGTAGAGAAGGGAGTCCTGACGTAAAACCGGAACAAGTCACTTATATTTACCGTTTGTAATATATATGATATATTAATGGAGTATGAGTGGCTTACCTTCACTCTTCAGCTCCTCTAATAGCCTAATGGAATGCTGCTACTGAATAGGCTATTCTATTGATCCCAGTGCTTGAGCGTGGATTGTACCCTATTACTTAATGTTACATAACATTCAATATCTACCAATACCTACCATTGTCATTTTCTTTGATATCTCACTCTTGATATCTGACCTAACTCATATTTGTTAGTTAAATATATGTAATATACGTCATTTTTTATTTTTTTAGTCTACTGTGTATTTTGAGCAAGGTTGTGTCTCAGTTTTGTTGTAGGAAGAAAGTAACGCAGATAACACCATCGATTTTTTTTTTTTAAGAATTAATGTCAATAATTAACAATTTGCTAAACTCAGTTGAAAGGCGAAGAGCAAATAAACTTCTCTTCTTTATTTGTTCATTCTGCTAAATGACTCCGAGCCTGTTTTTTATAGCTAGCTTTTGTTATGTATATTCTTATCTAATGCTTGACTAATTTATTATCTAATGCTTGGCTTATATATATATATATATATATATATATATATATATATATATATATATATATATATATATATATATATATATACATATATCTTATGGTGTAATCACCCTTATTTTTTTCTATAACACCCACCCCTTTTTTATAGCTTTCTCACAATGTGGAACACATACTGAATGAGCTGAATGATCTACTGAAGGATGGGAGATTAGTGGGGGCTAAACTTTCAACATTATTTCAATAATCTATGTAAAATAATCTGTAAAAATATTTGTCAAAAGCAGTGTTCATCTTTTATTATATTTACTTTGATATTTTATATCACGTCAGTATCATGAAATTTGTTTTTCCTAACTAGATATTATTGTAGGATGTTCACATCCTTCATATATCCAGATCGGCTTTGTCCAATGCTTAAGGGCGGTTTACACTGTCAAACGGTTTGTCGAACGCGGTTCGACAGACAAGTGTTTGAAGTGATGTTCGAACGTGTGAACGGGGTATATGGTTGTCGAACACGTTTGTCGAACGTGTTCGACAACCAAATACCCCGTTCACACGTTCGAACATCACTTCAAACACTTGTCTGTCGAACCGCATTCGACCAACCGTTTGACAGTGTAAACCGCCCTTTATGTTCTGTGATTTGGGCCCGATTTCTTAAACAGTATAAACCTAGGATACCATATTGTTAGTTAGCTAGACACACAAATGGATTTCATAAACGTTTCAGACGCGGTTCTATGTATGGCTAGGATCCCGTACGGGATCCTAGCCATACACAGAACCGCGTCAGATGCGTTTATGAAATCCATTTGTGTGTGTCTAGCTAACTAACAATATGGTATCCTAGGTTTACACTGTTTAAGAAATCGGGCCTAGATGTTGCCGTGGGAAGTTGACGCCCCCATGAATCGAGTGTGACTTTGTTCCATTGTTAAATTGTTGTAAGTAGATGTTATTGGAGGCAGTCTTACCTCCCTATTTTTTAGAGAGGCTTTGTCGAGGGCTTACTCGGTGTCATTAGATGCTATCACAAGAAAATTTACATCCCCATTATCTCACATAGTCTTCGTTCTTTTCTTACTCTTTGTAAATAGATGTTATTACTTTGCCCAGTGCTTATTATTCGAGAGTATTGCATTAGGGTTACTCCGCTCTCTCTCTCTCTCTCTCTCTCTCTCTCTCTCTCTCTCTCTCTCTCTCTCTCCTCTCTCTCTCTCTCTCTCTCTCTATATATATATATATATATATATATATATATATATATATATATATATATATATATATATATATATATATATATATATTTCCGTTCCTTTTAATTGATCAAAAGTTATTAAGTATAAAGCACAGGGAAAAGAATTAAATTGGTTCACACTCGTCCGGTCAGTGTTGTTGGTATGGTTTTTCCGTGGTCATTACGCTAACGAAAGAAAAAATATAATAACAATATCAATAATAGTAATAATAATAATAATAATAATATTAATAATAATAATAATAATAATAATAATATCAATAATAATAATAATATCAATAATAATATATAATATTGATAATAATGGTTATAATTATGATAATAATACTAATAATACTACTAATAATAATAATAATAATATCAATAATAATATATAATATTGATAATAATGATTATAATTATGATAATAATAATAATAATAATAATAATAATAATAATAATAATAATAATAATAATAATAATAATTTTATCTCTTGTAACTTCAGATTAAATCAAACGAGAATGATCACCAATTGACAGCTTATATGGCAATATAGTTTGTAACTTCCCAGATTTTGTGATCGAATTCCTCACCTCTCAGAAAACAGAGGAACCAGTACCCCATCCCCTGTGATTTTGGTCATATTCTATGGTTCTAAACCTCGGTCCCGAATATAAAAGATTAATGTGATTAACACGCATACGGTATCCATAGATATCCCGCTAGTGATGACCTTATCTCCGGTCAATTGTTAAAAACCTCGTGGCTTAATATAGTTCCGGTTTTACGTCACGGACTTCCTGTTCTACCAAGGGCTAGGACGGTTGCCTTCTTGCGAAGGACTTTTTTTGGCAGATGTAATCGTTACCCTGAGTGCTTGCCCTTGCTAACCTCAGACCGTGACGGGGCGCGAGCCTTCGACCTGACGCCTCAGAGTCGCGGACGCTACCGCTTGAGCCACGGTGACTACTCTTGGCTTAATACAGTAATTATTAATATCCAGTAAACAGCGAAGGAATGCAGCTTCCGATGTTAAAAGTGTAAGGGAATGGAGCGGTTTTTTTTTTGGCTCTTTATTACAATCATAGAGCAGATTGATTGTGCATCGAGAATTTCAGCTCTGTCACACCATGTACAGATTAAAGCATGTGTCGTTAACATTGTAGCTGCTAATTCCTATAGAGAGCTTGAAAGTATTTTTTATTTAGTCTGTTGTTTGGAAAAAGAATTTCTTTGTTGAATTTTTTATTGCATTTTTAGATGGCTGTTCTGTGTAAACGCCAGTTGTTTCAAGTTAAGCATCCTGTTCCTGCAGTCCAGCGTAATTTAATGCCACAATTTTTTTCTTCACCATTTGAATTCCTCCTTCACTCTTGACCTTTTATATTTAAAAGTTTTTTTCTAAATAAAAGCTGTAGGACATTCACATGTACCTATATCGGAACCCGACTTCATAACGATACAGCTGCATTAGTAACTCACATGTCTCAATAGTGTAGTTATTGAGCCTGCTGACTTGACAGACGCTAAAACCCGACAAGAAGCTCTCTCTCTCTCTCTCTCTCTCTCTCTCTCTCTCTCTCTCTCTCTCTCTCTCTCTCTCTCTCTCTCTCTCTCTCTCTCTCTCTCTCTCTCAGAAATAAGTGTATGACGACAAATTATGTGAACTACCATTGGGTCGACCTCGGGACCTCCTGGGTCTATTTTATACTTTATTTTGATCATTAGTCATTGCAGCATTGTTTAGAATGTCTTGCAGCTTAAGTAGATGAGTTATGCAGGGAAGAGGGATACAGGTAAGAGTATTCGGCATAACTGTACACAAGATTACATTTTCCAGTGTTGCAGGTAACCCAAACTGGAGAATTATAGGCAATGGAAGGAATAGTTTTAGAGCTTTGGTGATCAAGGTGTTGAATACATTATAAAATGTGCATTCGGTTTCCTTTTAATGTGATCTTAAAATTATAGTTACAGAAATTTTCGCAAATATCAGCCGACTTTGCAAAGATAACCCCTTGACAAAAGCATAGACGTGCACTTACGAAGCAAGGACAGTTGCCTCTTAGGACAATTGCTCCTAGGACAAGTGTTTCTAATCTAGCCTAACCAAGTGTGATATAATAATTTGTTCACACTGAACTTATTTTCATTCAGTATTTCTTGATTATATGATATATTCCACTTTATCATTATCAGGGTGCAATTTTCCACTACAGCTTAAGAGTTAGGACCAATTGCCCTTGGGGAATTTATGTTGAGGGGCAATTAACCGAACCCCAGTACCAACATGCATACTTGTCTTATTCATTATTTCTCTAATATAACCTCTAGTAATGTCTTCGAATATATGCATTTGTTTAAACCCTTAAGTACCCTAAAGGGCTAAACAGACGATCAATATTATTAACAGTATTTCCCTGTACCGTCATTATTACTGTCGGTGTGTCCATCATATGGACGTAGTAGATCACATCAATAGAATAGTGTCAGTAGTTTTACTAACAGTAATAATGATCGCCTGTACCCCCCTTAAAGACACACGCACTTCAGAAACAGACAGACAGACATATAGATAGATAGATAGCTAGATAGATAGATAGATAGATAAATAGATAGATAGATAGATAGATAGATAGATAGATAGATAAAAAGTATATATATATATATATATATATATATATATATATGATAGATAGATAGATAGATAGATAGATAGATAGATAGATAGATAGATAGATAGGCATAAATAAAATATATTTTAATTTAGCAGCGTTTAGCATCTTCGTTTTACTGTGTATATTTATGGTCCTACTTATAATATATCTGATATATCCCCTTTGAGTTTTGTGATATTTTCTGGATATGATAAAAAAATTCTGTATGTCATACTAATAATTTTATTACATATTAGCATTGAAGAGCAATCTACATGTCCTGCATCACTGATTTATGATTACCTTTTACAGGTAAGGAAAATAATCCTTATTGATATTTGGACGTTTGTGGACTATAGATAGCAGACTGACATAAATGGTGAGTTATTTAAATTCTTTTTACTTAAAACTTTTTTTATGGTTGTGGATGGATAGGTCTGTAGAGTCATTTCTTACGTCTGCTGTGGCATTTAGGATTTTATTATTATTATTATTATAATTATTATTGTTATTATTATTATCATTATTATTATTATTATTATTATTATTATTATTATTATTGTTATTATTATTATTATTATTATTATCATTATTATTATTATTATTATTATTATTATTATTATTATTATTATTATTATTATTTACCATATGTGGATACTGATTTTGCTAGGTCTTAGTGGATATGGATGCAGACGCACCTTTACAAACCCTATGCATTATTTGAGAGAGAGAGAGAGAGAGAGAGAGAGAGAGAGAGAGAGAGAGAGAGAGAGAGAGAGAGAGAGAGAGAGAGAGAGAGAGAGAGAGAGAGAGAGAGAGAGAGAGAGAGAGAGTTGATTACTTAAGTGAGTGACTCAGTAACAGCAAGTGTCCACATTACGACGTCTCCTGTTTCATATCTTGCTAAAACTTGTTTCTCTCTCTCCCTCTCTCTCTCTCTCTCTCTCTCTCCCTCTCTCTCTCCTCTCTCTCTCTCCTCTCTCTCTCTCTCTCTCCAGATATATTTTTGTTTTTAAGAGTAAATTTTCACGTTAAGGTGTAGGCATTCATTTTAACATTCCGATCCCGTAGCGTGTACAATACCTTATTTTTACTTGCTGACCAGCCTGAACTCATTGGAAGGTATTCTTCTCTTCAGTATTCTAACTGTTCTTTCTTCATGCCTTTGTAATCGACTGTAAGCATTTATAATCACTAATAAATAGGTCTTAATCACCTCCTAAGAGCGAATGTAAATGTATAGTAATTTTACGGGTGAGCAAACATTGCATTATTTGCAGTGGTCACAGTGGCAGTGCTAGAGCAATTTTTTTTATGCATATTCCACAACTACAGTGATATATATATATATATATATATATTTTTTTTCTTTATAGTTTATCAATCACAATCGTACAGAAACATTTTCTGCAAAGTTGTTCTTTACAGTGGCATAATTATTTCTTATACTGTAGACTTTTTTTTTTCTTTTGTAGGACTCAAAGCCGTAGTCTTTCAGTGATATTATCTGCGGTATTCAAAACTATAGTGCCACAGTGATATTCTCTGAATTGGCCTAAATGACACTATGACATTCACTGTACGGGTTGCATTCACAGTATCACAGTGACATTATCTTCAGCAGTCACATGTAAAGTCCCTCGGTTACCTTCACCATAGTTATCACGTCTACAGAAGCTCAGTGATATTTTTAGCAGCGTTTTCATACACATTTGTACTCAGTGTTATTTTCTTAGTAGTTGTTGCTGCCACACTGGTACAGTGACATTTTTCTGTAGTTTTCAAAACCTTAGTCTTACAGTGACATTTTCTCGAATGTTTATCGCTGCAATTGCACAGGAATGTGCTCAGATGTTATCACGACAACAGTGACATAACGTTCTCTGATGCGAGTCGCAACCACTATTTCATAGTAGAATAATCTGCATTGGTCCCGATCACAGTATAACAGTGATAGAATTGCCGTGTTCACGCTCACTATGCTACAGTAATAATCTCAGCACTTGATTAAATCATAAAACTTCAGTGATACTCTGCAGTAGTCGCATTCACAGTGTCATTAGTGATATACTTTGCAGTGACCTTTGAGACAATTCCGCGGTGATACTCTCTGCAGTTATCACAGCCAGGGTGCTATAGTCGTAATATGTGTATGCAACGGAGATATTCTGTTGAGTAGTCTCAATAACAGTTCCAACAGGAATATTCTCTGCATTGATAACAACGTCAATAGCACGGTGATAACCCTCTTCAATCCATCAGGGAAAAGGACCTTTTCCTTTTGATGTTGTTTTGGGGAATATTCTCTTTGCTCTGAGTTGCTCTGAGTCACACAACCCGAGTTTGTTTACAGCGTGTCTTCCACTCTTGAATACGTTGGTTCTCTTATCCTAATTCAGCACTGAATAGGAAAGAGAGCGAAAACATTTGATGTGTCTTATTGCTTTCAAGCGAACGTGATATAGTTTGATTGTATGTTTATTTTCTTGAAGGCGTATATCGTAGTGTGTGTTTGGTTTTCAGTGTAGTATCTCGTAATATGAAACATCTTTGTATTTTTCTTCTATATCGTTAGGAAAGCTTATTGCAACTCACCCTTTCTAACTCAGTGAATTAATGCCTAACTCCCTTCCTCGAGGTTAGTGGTTCGATCTCCCAAGGTTCTACGTGCAGCATCTTTTTGCCAGTCTTAAATGTATAAATAGTTTGTGGCGTCCCTTGTATGTTATCTCATGTCAGCTCAGTAAGATCAGTGAAGTCGCAATTTGATATGTGGATGCAGTGATGGAACAGTATTTTCAGCCTCTCAAGTTCTGAAAAGAGGGTCAAATTCCATTCGCAGTTATTAAAAATTTTAAAACGTCTGCATGTTATGAAAATGTAATTAAGAACTTCAGAGTAAAAAGTATTGCGGTCTCGTGACTCATACAAAGAAATATATCAACCTTATGATGGCTCAAAATGGTTATTGCACCTGACATCCATCTTTGTATACAGAATGCGAGTTCTCTAGGATTTTTGTACAAATTCTCGAGAACCATTGGGATAAGAAGATAATATCGCTCGCGTAGTAGCTTCTATCAACCTAACCGACAGTATAAATACTACTACTACTACTACTAATAATAATAATAATAATAATAATAATTATAATAATAATAATAATAATAATAATAATAATAATAATAATAATAATAATAATAAGAAGAAGAAGAAGAAGAAGAAGAAGAAGAAGAAGAAGAGGAAGAAAGACCATCAGATTGGTTAGGAACTCATTTGTGAAGTAGTATTTTCTTAAGCGCAGACCTTGATAAGGGCAGTATAGTCCGTTCTTCTCTTCACACGAAATAAATGGATGTTTTCAACGTTAATGAAGAAGATGCAAGCAAAATTGTAAATGGTATGATCAAATGTAGAATTCACACCCTAACCTTGATAAGGCTTTGGTTAGGTTAGGGTAGATTGGCAAGATTATCTTAGGTTAAGATTGTGATTAGATTAGGCAAGGTTATATAAGATTAGGCAAGGTTATGGAAAATGCACCCCTTACCAAGCAAGGTTCGAGGGCCGAATTTCATATTTTGCGCTAGAGTATGTACTCCCCTCACCTCGTCGGTGCAGGGGCACATCTCCAACCGGTGACGGCAACACCACCTCCATCAATACCCTACTTCCCAAACGCGTAATATCATCATGTAAGCCCAAAAGCTGCTGGTTGCTGGCTGTATACCTCCATCATCATCATAATGCGAAAGAGCTCAAAGCTCCAAAAGAACTTATTATCCTTCAGGATCGCTTGGCATCCTAAGCTCCTTACCCACTGCCAACCTTCCCCGATTCCCCTCAGACATCTCCGGCTTCCCGTCCTCCTCCGCACCCTCCTATTCCCTGCAATTCTCTTTTCAACATTATTTAGCGTTTTTTTTTTCTTGTTTTTTCTTTTTCGTGTTTCTTGTTGTTTTAACTGGCTGCATTTTTATCTTGTTATATTTGTCTGTTTCCCTCTGTCATTCTATAATGCTTATTCTCTTCCTCTGTTTTATTTATCTTTCTCTCTGTTTCTCTTTCCTTCAGCTGTACTTTAACTTTTTTTTCTGTCTGTCGTTTTTCTTTGTGTGACATTACCTCCTCTCTGCCTTGTCCTTAACCTTTTTCTTTTCCTTCGTCTTGGTATTTTCTCGTGCCCGAGCCTTTATTGATAAAGGCAGTTTCTGCCTGTCCCGGTGTCACACTCTAAAAAGAAATACTCCTTATGCTTGCAATTCATTTTCTCCTTTACAAAATCTTCCTTGTGTCCTTTTTACTTTAGTTCTCCGCTATCAGTTCTACCCATCATTCTCCTTTTTATTTACTTCTAAAATTCTTCTTCTTCCTACTTCCTCTCCGCTCTCATTCTCCTCTTCTGCCGCCTTGCTGCTTTCTTCCACCTTCCTTCTTTTCACTCTTTTCTACCATCTCTGTCGAATTTGTATTCTACAAGTCTACACTCGGTGTTCGAGGGTTGTAGCATCATGGGGGGTGAAGGAGTTGAGCATCATGGGGGGTGGGGGTGAAGGAGTTGAGCATCATGGTGAGTAATTCAGAAACCCCTGGCGAGACGTCCTTTGCATGAGTCATACATAGTAGGAGAGTAATTCAGAAACCCATGGCGAGACGTCCTTTGCATGAGTCATACATAGTAGGACTCCGGTTTAGACCCCCCTGCTCTCTCTCTCTCTCTCTCTCTCTCTCTCTCTCTCTCTCTCTCTCTCTCTCTCTCTCTCTCTCTCTCTCTCTCTCTCTCTCTCTCTCTCTCTCTCTCTCTCTCTCTCTCTCTCTCTCAAGGTTTTTCATACATTTGGGTACTTGCGAATATGATGAATTTTTCATGGCCATAACCACGTTTTCCTCTCGTGATTAAGGCTGGGAAAGAAGTGGTAGTTTTATCCCAGATTAATATTTAATGCAACTCTCTAAGCTTACTCTAAGAACTAAACTTAGCCAAATCTATACAAGTACACACGGTAAGCTTCAGCATTAATACAGCAGCTCCATCTTTTTTTTTTTTTTTTTCTAATTATAGCTTTGACCTGTAAGTAATTTTGTTGTTCGTAATACAAAAGTTGTTGGTTTGAATTGCATTTTCGGTGCCACTTCCGTTTGTTATCTACGGGTTATGTATCTACTGCCTAACCTAACCTAACCTAACCTAGTAAATATTTTTTCCTTGTAGATAACAAGCTGAAGTAGCACCGCGTTTTCTTTAGTTGACGCTTTTTGTAAAAAAAAAAAAAATTGTTTAAGGTTAATAACTGGGCGTTTCCCAGTAACTGGTGATAATGTGTCATCACAGTAGTCTCCGTTCAAAATGGTAGCCTCCGCGACTCTTAGGCGGCAGGTGAGAGGGTTCGCGCCCCGTCACGGACTGAGGTTAGTAAGGGCATACACTCAGGGTAACGATTACATCTTCCAAAACAAGTCCTTCCCAAGAAGGCAACCGTCCTAGCCCTAAGTAGAAAAGGGAGTTCGTGACTTAAAACCGAATCCATCCAATCCATTGTGTTCATTATAGTAGCATGATTCAAAGAATTATACCCATTGGTGACGTCACTGATTAATTATTTGTTACAATAAATCAGTGCTTAAAATACCCTTCCTTGTGTACAGTCTTCTAAGTAACCAACCCTGTTTTTTTTTCTTTTCATTATTATTGCATACTTTTCTTTTGTTTTCCTTTCGTAGTTACTGGCAGTCATTGTGAGCCTCAGGTTTGGTAAGAATTTTTTATCTTTCTGGATGATGCAATTTTTATTTTATTCAATAAAATTCTTTGCAATTCTCATACTTAGTCCTGAACATATTTGGGTTAATATATTGACTAATGTCACCCAAAAGACAACTGTTACCAGAGTAATCAAAAGCGAATTTATTCTGTCTGAGTATCGATTACTCTGCGAGTTTTTTAGTGTTCTTTTGTGTTAAGTCTGCTCCATCTCTTGTTGTGCAAACTTTATAATAATAATAATAATAATAATGATAATGATAATAATAATAATAATAATAGTAGTAGTAGTAGTAGTGGTAGTATTTGTCATTATTATTATTGTTATTATTATTATTATTATTATTATTATTATTATTATTATTATTATTATTATTATTATTGTTATTATTATTATTATTATTATTTTTATAGCTGTTGTTGTTGTCCCCACCAGTTTAATAGAAGCATCTTCATTCCAAAACGTTATCTTAGTACATTGATTCTACTAGAGTATTTTAAGCAATTTAACTCTACCAGTGTAATCTGAGCAAATGACTCGTATGTCTCCCAGAGTGATCTTATCAGACTGATTCTGCTAGCGTATTTTCATCACATTGACTTGACCAGACATATTTTCTTTGGATGAACATATACTATAAATCTTTCTTTGATTTTCCATGGGATGACTACTGCTTTCGGACCCGCAACCATGTTCAGGTAGTCCTAAAAGTTGCTGAAAATATAACCTCGGAGAGTATCTGAGAGGGGCACCTAAAATATAGTTAAGTTTAATGCTTCCAGGACACAGTTTCCGGCTATCTCTTTATCTTCTTCTCCTGCTGATCGCCCTGTTGTCTTCTAAACCAATGAAATTTACCCTCTTAATTCTATTAACATGTTAGAATATGGATAGCCTCTAACTTGTCTTGGAGGAGTCACATAATCCAAATTTCTAAATCTGCATTCAAAAAAGCGGGAGTTCTGTTTAGTTTTGTCATTATTTTTACTCTTCTCAGTTACTTAAAATCTGTTTAGGTCTTATCTGTCCCTGTTTAGAATACTGCTCACACTTTTGGAGTGCTTCTTCTTATACTTAAGTCATTGCTAGGGTTGAATCTAAAGGCAATCAGACTCAACAGTGACCCTTCTCTTCTGATCTTCCTTCTCTCCCACTTCGCCATGTTGTTACCACTTCTATCGATACTATAGTAAATTGGCAAATGGCATCCCTTCCCCACTGCCGAGGCCACGTAACATTCCCCAAGCGGTTTCGTCCCACAGGTACGTTGTGGAGATACGTAGCTTGTAGATTGGTCAATGCAGTGACTGCTTCTTCCATTGCACCTCCAGCCTCTGGAACTCTCTTCATCCTTTTGTCTTTCCTAATTCCGATGACTTATTTCCTTCAAAAAGCTGATCTGTCTCCAAAGCAGGGTGTCCTCCTGCCATATTTCTAGATCATCATTACATCTACTACTATGTTTCCTCTTCTTATTCATTCTCTTATTTCTGCATCGTTTTTAAGCTTCTGTTTTTTCCTCATCGCAATGTTTTCTTGGTGCTTGGGCATTATGTGGTCAATTTTCTTGCCTGTCCCGGTGTCACTCTTATATATATATATATATATATATATATATATATATATATATATATATATAATATATATATATATATATATATATATATATATATATATATATATATATATATATATATATATATATATATATATATATATATAAAGTGACGCATGGCTCACGCCCATGCATTCCCCATGTGCAGGATAAAAGTTCTCAAGTGGCTTTCTCTGTTATAAAAACCAAGCTCAAAAATTGGTGCGGAAACTGACATTGTTTAGGTGCCCCCATACCATTGGTTATGGGGGTGTTCCCCCTTAACTGAAAGCCTATTGGTGGAGGTATGACCAAGTGCCTGACCCGAGGTATTTAAAAGGGTCAAACAGCTTGCGAGAAAAAGGAGAGTATAGTTGGCGCCCATACAGATAACATTACGCTAAGGGGACGGGGGCATTGAGGCCTAGAGGAACTATGTAGCTTCTATATAAATTAAGTGTTAAGTATCATTGCATATCTATCACTTTGCGCGATCGAGACCTGGCCTGGAATGTAGAAGAATATAACAATATCTACATGACAGTGGTGGCAGTGAAAGTACAACTAAATACACGACAGTGGAGTACGACTACTAAATGTGTTCCGGTTTTACGTCACGGACTCCCTTATCAACCAAGGGCTAGGACGGTTGCCTTCTTCCAAAGGACTTGTTTTGGCAGATGTAATCCTTACGCTGAGTGCATGCCTTTGCTAACCTCAGACCGTGACGGGGCGCGAACCCTCGACCTGACGCCTCAGAGTCGGAGACGCTACCGACTGAGCCACGGCGACTACTACGACTACTAAATACGACGGTGGTATACCGCAGGCACGATACTAAATACCAAAGAAGAAATCAAACCTGCATTCTAGACATCTCTTCAATAATTGTTGACTAGAGCTAGTTATCCTAAAATGCTTTCACGTAATGTTATATGCATTACATAGATCGTAAATACATTTACTTACTACAACATTTAGAATCCAAAACATAAAGCTGGTGTAATAATCACTGTCAACTCAACAGACTCAGTAAGTACACTATCAATGAGTGGAATTTGTGGTTGAACTGCGTATTCACAAGTTTTGGCTATTGTAAAGGAAAACCTCCCATGTCTCTTCTTTCATGTTTAAAAAAGAAAATCCATTTCACAGCATATTCAGCGATGTTTATTTGTGTTAAATCTACTCCGTCTTCTTTTACAAACTTTAGTATTGTTGATGTTGTTGTTGTTGTTCATGCTGCGATACGTCTTGGATGCCTCGTGTTTATTCATTCATCTGGGTTTATGGGCTCTTTAGTGTTTATTTTACCCAACTTATCGCATTACCCCCCTGTCTGACATCACCTCCTAGTTCCTTCCTTAAGTTGTTTTTGTCGTCTGAACACCGGATCGGAGAGAGAGAGAGAGAGAGAGAGAGAGAGAGAGAGAGAGAGAGAGATTACTTACATCTTGTTACTTTATTCTGGGTCGCAGCGTGTGGGAAAAGTTTTTCTATATCTAGCATGATACGAAAACTTCCAAATCGCGAGGATGTTTTTTTTTTTAAATTGGATGAATAATAATCGTTACCCGAGAAACGATTTATTATTATTATTATTATTATTATTATTATTATTATTATTATTATTATTATTATTATTATTATTATTATTATTATTATTATTATTATCATTATTATTATTTGTGTCAAGTACCAGAGGGAGATGTGAAAAAAGTGCAACTTTCGTCTTATTTAGTTAAAATTGATTTGCCTTTCTTTTGAGTATTGTTGTTTTCTAATAGGGACCATTAGTATTATTCGAGATATTATTCTCGAGAGATCGAGCTATCCCCTAGAGGAACAAATAACACATACTCGATGTTTGTACCAAGTCCTGAAGAATGAAGAGGGTTCATATCAGCCATGACCAGCGGTCATACAACTTTCATTCAGGAGATACGTGTAAAACAGTGAACTATACCAATATTGGCAGAGCTGACCAAAGAGTTTGCTTTATGGAGTTTTGTTGTCAGGTAGGGTATGTGACTGTAAACATTTAGCTTCATCAGGCTGTTCTACAACATTTACCTGAAATATAAATGTGGATAGAGATGCAGATAGAAGATTTTTTTGAAATAAATCGAGATTTTACTCTTTAAGTTTCCTTTTAGTTTGATCTTATAAATATCTACAGCTTTGCTTCTTTGAGTGTGAAAAATCCACAGCTCTGCTTCTTTGAGTGTTAAAAATCCACAGCTCTGCTTCTTTGAGTGTGAAAAATTCACAGCTCTGCTTCTTTGAGTGTGTAAAATCCACAGCTCTGCTTCTTTGAGTGTGAAAAATCCACAGCTCTGCTTCTTTGAGTGTGAA
This sequence comes from Halocaridina rubra, assembly GCA_037179515.1. NCBI lineage: Eukaryota > Metazoa > Arthropoda > Malacostraca > Decapoda > Atyidae > Halocaridina > Halocaridina rubra. Next base: position 22,984 of record JAXCGZ010000186.1, read on the forward strand.
AAAGCCACAGCTCTGCTTCTTTGAGTGTGAAAAATCCACAGCTCTGCTTCTTTGAGTGCGACATCAAGTCTAGCTCTTGTTATTTATATCTTTATTACTTCACTAATCATCAGTGTCTACTTTCACACCCCCCACGAGTGAAATGAAAATACATTGCATTAAAAATATGTCACAACAGCTGAAAAACAATAAATTCCGTTCTTAACTCGTTTCTCAACTTGGGATGAACTATCCTAAATAACATAACCAATCTTAAACTAACTTTCTAATAACTTCCATTTTATTCATTGCCTCATTGTGGTGTGCAGGAAAATATTTGCCTTATTCATTACTTACTAATATACTTTTATTTGTATTTAGTTATTAAATAACCATTTATTTGTAAATGTTATTCAAAATATCTTGTCATAATATATTTTTGCTTTCAAGATATATAATTCAGTCGCTAATTGATGCAAAGAAGTTGTGAGTGGAACTGATTTTGCGAGAGAAATTCGACGTTTATGTTGTTGTTGTTGTTGTTGTTGTTGTTCCGGTTTTACGTCACGGACTCCCTTCTCAACCAAGGGCTAGAGCGGTTGCCTTCTTTCGAAGGACTTCTTTTGGCAGATGTAATCGTTACCCTGACTGCATGCCCTTGCTAACCTCAGACTGTGACGGGGCGCGCACCCTCGACCTGACGCCTCAAAGTCGCGGACGCTACCGATTGAGCCACGGTGACTACAGAAATTCGACGTTTATGCAGGTGCCTTATTGACGCAATAGATTTGTTACTTTTATAACGTGATACTGATTTGTGCTCTCAGCATTACACAGGCTATATTTACTGTCTTTCCAAGCTTTATTAAATAATAATAATAATAATGATAGTAATAATAATAATAATAATAATAATAATAATAATAATATAATAATAATAATAATAATAATAATAATAATAATAATAATAATGTAAATATCTAACGATTACCCTGTAAATGTTGAAGGAAACGGAAGCCCATTGAAAATGAAAAATGGCTCCTGAAAGTATTGAGGATACATAAATATGTACAACTACACCCTGGGGTTAAATTTCCTTTAATAATAATAATAATAATAATAATAATAATAATAATAATAATAATAATGATAATAATTATATTATTATTATTATTATTATTATTATTATTATTATTATTATTATTATTATTATTATTATTATTATTATTATTGTAGTCATCGTGGCTCAAGCGGTAGCGTCCGCGACTTTGAGGCGTCAGGTAGAGGGTTCGCGCCCCGTCACTGTCTGAGGTTAGCAAGGGCATGCACTCAGGGTAAGGATTACATCTGGCAAAACAAGTCCTTCACAAGAAGGCAACGGTCCTAGCCCTTGGTAGAAAAGGGAGTCCGTGATGTAAAACCAGAACAACAACAACAACAACATAATAATAATAATAATAATAATAATAATAATATTATTATTATTATTATTATTATTATTATTATTATTATTATTATTATTATTGAGAAATAACAGGTCACAGTAGGGTAATTGGTTGCTTTCACTTCCTCAGGAAGTATATTCAAGATGCGATAAACTTCTTCCCAGAGGCTCTTTCAGCAGAAAAATTTATCGATAATGTAAAAATGCTTTCAGTAGAAAACAATAACTTGTTATTATACAATATTAGAGAATAAAATTATTCTGTACTTTGTCCTTTAATATCTCCATTTATGAAGTTGACATAAACTTATGAACTTTAATAAAAATAATAATAATAATAATAATAATAATAATAATAATAATAATAATAATAATAATAATAATAATAATAATAATAATAATAATAATAATAATAATAATGATAATAATAATAATAATAATAATAATAATAATAATGATAATAATAATAATAATAATAATAATAATAGTAATAATAATAGTTATAATAATAATAATAATAATAATAATAATAATAATAATAATAATAATAATCCTTGAATTTCCCTCATGGCTTTTATTTTTCCTGTCATAATATATTAAGCTTCCTATCTCTCCCCCTAATTTTCCCCTTGCCATTTAGCTCTTTGACACTTGAGAGCAATACAGTGGTAGGGAGAGGAAAAAAAGAAAGAAGAAGAGGATATTTAAGGAGAAGAAAAAGAGGAAAAAGGAAATATTAAATTAATCGAGTAATGGAGGAATATGGAGAGGAAATAAAGGAAGAATTCCTAAGGAGGGTTGATAAGTAAAATGGGTAGGAGGATAAGGAATGAGGAAGAATGAGTTCTAGGAGGAAAAATGGTGAAGAGGAGAGGATAAAAAGAGGCCTGGCGGAGGACTGTTAATAACTGGAGTAAGTGAACGAGGAAAATGACCAAGAAAAATAGAGACATTGCGAGGAAAGAAGGCGTTGACGAAGATAAAAAGCAGGACAAAAAGTTTGCCTAGAGCAACGAACACCGAATAAAGAGGAACAGAATAAATAAAGAGACGGATTTAGAAGTTACAGTAAATGGGGGAATTGGGAGAAGTGTGATAAAGGTTTGGGAGGGAGAAATAACTTTGGCACTTCGAGAGTTGACGAGATATAAAAGAGTAAGAGGAGGTGAGGAAAGAGAGAGGATAAGAGGAGTCTCAAAGAGGAAAACGAAAACTAAAGAAAAAAAAACGATAAATAAGAAGAAAAGGGAGAGAGAGAGAGAGAGAGAGAGAGAGAGAGAGAGAGAGAGAGAGAGAGAGAGAGAGAGAGAGAGAGAGAGAGAGAGAGTATATTTATGGTTTGGATTAGGGTTGTGTTTGGGGATCGTGGCCAAGGTCTCGGGGATCCCTTTTGCATTTTGTGTAGGAGAAGAAGAAATGGCCTTCCTGGTAAGGGGCCTGATATTTACAGGCACTAGATCCATTTGCTCTCTCACCATTTGAGCAGGAATGAGGTGAATGCCCTTGAAACATAAAATACATATTTATTAGTTGTGTCAGCTGGTCTAGCAGAGATCGTATACATTTCGGATGTGCCGATGTTTTATTTCATCAGAAATTACGCGTTCAGAATTGCCTTTATATATATATATATATATATATATATATATATATATATATATATATATATATATATATATATATATATATACATATATATATATATATATATATATATATATATATATATATATATATATATATATATATATATATATATATATATATATATCTGTGTGTGTGTGTGTGTGTGTGTGTGTGTGTGTGTGTGTGTGTGTGTGTGTGTGTGTGTGTGTGTGTGTGTGTGAATTTCGGATTATTTTGTTAAGTTATAGATATTGGGTTTTGGCATTTCCATTGTATGGAATTGCCTTTGTTTATGTTTGGTGTTCTTAAAGATTGTTCATTCTTTTCCAACACTTTGTGATTTAGGATTGTTTTTGTTTTGTTAGTATTAATTAATTTTTGTGTTGCCAATGTTTTCTATTTTCAGGATTTCACAGTTTGAAATGGCTTTTGCTTGTTTATTTTATGCATTTCGAAATTGTCATTGTTTCGGTTTGTCCAAAATTGTTAAATTTCAGTCTACTATAGGTTTTATGTCTAATCATTTATTATGTCTATTGGAACTGAAAGTGTTTTATTTTATTTTCTCAGAAATTAGACTTATTTCAAGTGTTCCCTCCCCCTCTTATTTGGAATGTCCTTCTACATTTGGAAGTTGCCAAATTTTTTTTTATTTTATTTTTTTATTATTATTATTATTATTATTATTATTATTATTTTTGGTGCTATCAGGACCTTATCCTGCCATATCTCTAGATCCTCAGTACGTCGACTATTCTTCCACCTATCCTCTTCTTATTGTGTATTATTACCTCATCTCTGCCTTGTCCTTAACAGTCTACTTATTCTTCATCTTAATGCTTAATTCGTGCCCGGGCCTGATGAGGTTAATTTTCTTGCCTGTTCCGGTGTCACACTCATGAAAAAAAAAAAAAGATCTATTGATATGGAGTGTTATTGGCCTTTGGAATTGACTTTTCTTTATTCCATCAGACTTTATGTAGTCTGGAATATTCATTATTCCATTTTCTTTTTTGCATTTTGAAGAGATATTGCTCTAGTAGTCACCGTGGCTCAAACGGTAGCGTCCGCGACTCTGAGGCGTCAGGTCGAGGGTTCGCTCCCCATCACGGTCTGAGGTTAGCAAGGGCATGCACTCAGGATAACAATTACATCTGCCAAAACAAGTCTTTCGCAAGTAGGCAACCGTTCTAGCCCTTGATAAGAAAGGGAGTGCGTGACGTAAAAACCGGAAGAGATATTTTGTTCTGTCGCATTTTTTTTTATATTGGCGTTATTATATTCTGCTGGAAGCAAAACAAATAAAAAATAAAAAAAATACAGGAAGCAGTGTCTTTTGTAATACCCAGATTTTTTTTTTTTTTAATTATTTCTTTCGAATAATGTGTTTTATCCCATGAGTATGTACTTCCTTTTCTTTTCCTGGCATATATCTTGCATTTAGGAATTGTCATTGCTTTTCTTTTTCTGAAAAAAAGCATAATTTTTAGAATTGCCATTTTTTTTTGTTACTTGATATTTATATATTGTAACTTGCATAGTTTGTGGATTTATCTATGTTGACCATACATGGTTTTGTTTGCTTTGTTGTGGGGGTGAATGGCCTTGGACATATAAATCCCTGTAGATATTCAGGGATCGCTTTTTATTTTGTCTGATTATATGTTTAATACTAATTTAATGGTGCGATCATATTACAGCTATTACGACTGATGATGTTATTATTATTATTATTATTATTATTATTATTATTATTATTATTATTATTATTATTATTATAATTATTATTATTATTATTATTATTATTATTATTATTATTATTATTATTAGTAGTAGTAGTAGTAGTAGTAGTAGTAGTAGTGGTAGTAGTAGTAGTAATAGTAATAGTAGTAGTAGTAGGGTAATATTAGTAATAGCTGAAGTAGTTCTGACTTTAGTGGTAGTAGTGCTGACTCAAGTACCATACATGAGCTTTAGTAATGCTGCTGCCTCTGTTACTACTACTACTACGACCATTCGTACTACTATAACTACTACTCTTATACTAAGTTAATAAACTTTTACATTTAACTATATTTCCTAATTCTACTTTCAAGAAGTATATCCTCACTCTAAGTATTTTACAGTTGCTAAATTACTGTAGGCACTTGGCCCACGGAAGCAATGCAGGGCAAACTTTAGCAACGAAAATGAGACTTGGCTTCGCGACTTTGCACTAAATTATACCCTTTGCCTCTTGTTTTTTTTTTTTTATTTTTTTTTTCCTGCCACGAGTTTGAAATGTCTGGAATATAGGAAAATTCTTGATGTCCTAAGTACTAAAACAGCGAATGGTCCTTGTTCGATGTTAGGATGTCCCTCGGAGTTCTTCTGCTTTTTGTTTTATAACTTATACGTTGTGTAGAAATTTTTAGTGCCTTATGGTAATGACAAAGGGGCAGTGACCCAAAATTCAAATATTTAAGAAGTTATCTGACTTTTTGTTTAGAATCCTTTGACACTTATATCAAGTCATAACTCTTTATACCAGTGGTTCCCAACCTTTTTAGGGCCATGCCCAAAATAAGCATTTCTAAATTCCCGATCCACCCCGTGACCGAGAAACGCAAGCGTGGGGAGGCGGAAAGTACCTTGTGGACCAATTACACAGGTACATACATACACACAAATATTTTTATGTATGCATACTGTATATGCATCGCATGTATTAACTCACTCTCACTCACACAGACTCACTAGAAAAAAAAATGTCGATCGAATTGCCCCCTTTCAAAATCAAATTGCCTCCTGTGGGGCGTGCGCCCCACGATGGGAATCACGGCTTTAGACTTATTAACGGTTTTGTGAGACATTACTTCTCCAGTAAGTGGTTGAAGAACTTGCTCAAGCGCTCCATCCTTGCAGACCTTGTTCGTTACCTTGGTACTTATATACCAGACTTCATCATGTCTTGTATACTCTCACGTGTCGGATAGACCTTCAGTTGGGCATCCATCTCACAGATCATTTGGCTTCTGTAAATTCTTATTCAAGATGCAGTCTTTCCCTTTGGTTGGTAAAGATGTAAACAGGTTAGAGGCTCCAACCTCATGCTCTGTTTAAATCTTACTTTTCATATCACAAAATACTTGTGGCAAGAGTGCTTTCAGCTGCTCACTTAACGATTTTTTAGAAAATTTATTTCTTAATTCTTGGATATTAAAATCACAAATATGTGGTGCTTGAATATCATTTGCCAAAGATGAGGTAATTCGTAATGAATTTTAGTACTAAGGGGTTGTTTAGTTTCAGTTTTTGTGGTAAAGTATGCAGCCCCTCTGAAGGTCAGTGCATATGCGTCCTTTTGATAGCACTAGTATGAATTAATTACAAATGCTATTTTCAAGCGGTTGTAGTCGGTCTTCACTGTCAAATATTATCTTGATGTGTAGGGCCACGTATGTTTCTGATCATAAATGGAAGTTGAGGAATGCTGCATGGGGTTGTGTCTACTGCTACTGCTGCTGCTACTACTACTACTACGAAATTAATAATAATAATAATAATAAGATAATAATAATAATAATAATAATAATAATAATAATAATAATAATAATAATAATAATAATAATAATAATAATAATAATAATAATAATAATAATGATAATTATTATTACTATAATTATTATTATTATTATTATTATTATTATTATTATTATTATTATTATTATTATTATTATTATCATTATTATTATTATCTACATACAAAAGCCGCATTGCCCCTTATAACGTGAGTGATCGAGTCTGGTTCTATACTCGTACCCCAGCATCCTTTTCCCTTTCCACTTTGTTGCACTCAGTGCTTACACATCCATCCTTTGTTTTCTCAAAAATGCTGCCAGTCTCCATCCTTTTACTCACAATTTCTCCAAAACCACAAATTGCTCAGAGGCCGCAATCATTAACGATAATTATCAGTTTAGATCTCT
>JAXCGZ010000186.1:37500-77500 GCA_037179515.1 Halocaridina rubra
AAAGAATTGAAGAAACAAGGCTTTATTTGAGAATTTCAGCACAAGTTATTATTATTATTATTATTATTATTATTATTATTATTATTATTATTATTTATTATTATTATTATTATTATTATTATCATTATTAATATTATTATTACTTTTACTATTGTTATTATTATTATTATTATTATATTATTATTATTATTATTATTATTATTATTATTATTATTATTATTACACACACACAAATATATATATATATATATATATATATATATATATATATATATATATATGAGTGAGTGAGTGAGTGAGTGTGTGTGTGTGTGTGTGTGTGTGTGTGTGTGTGTGTGTGTGTGTGTGTGTGTGTGTGTGTGTGTGTGTGTGTGTGTGTGTGTGTGTGTGTGTGTGTGTGTGCACATACTAAGCTGTACACTTTGGTGCTGGTAAAGTACTTCATCTTTGTTTCACCGCAATTTTCTTTATTTTAAGCTTATCTAGTTCATAAAAGTTTTCGACTTCTCTCATCAGGGGTTATCAGTCGGATCCATATTACCCTATTGCCTGCTTCCTTTTCTGTTACATCACACAACCTCAGATTCTCCTTTACTACGTCCATACACTTCCTTTTTGGCCTGCCTTTACCCGTCCTGCCTAGCAGCTCCATCCTCAGCAGCCTTCTCCCAACATACTTCTCATTCCAGTCTCGCCTCTCTCACCATATCACGAAATCGTCCTACTTGCGCTGTCCTTCAAATATACTCATTCTTTTTCCTGTCCATCATCGTCATGCTCAGAGAAATCCGCAACAGCTTCATCTCTGCCACCTCCAGCTCTGCCTCCTGTCTTCTTGTGAGTGGGACTGTTTTTAAGCCATGCGGCATAACAGGTATTACTACCGTCTTGTAAGCTTTATCTTTCACTTTTTCATGTTCCCTTTTATCACATATCACTCTTGTCACTCTTCCCCAGCCACTTCATCCTGACTGCACTCTATTATTCACCTCTCTATCACACTCACCATTCCGTTGAGCAGTTGACTCCAAATATTTAATCTCACTTTCCTTCGCCACCTCTAAGCTTTGCAACCTCACCACTCTACCACCCTCCTCTCATTCACACTCTTGTACTGTTTCTTGCTCTTGTTGGCTTTCATTTCCCTTCTTTCCAGTGCATACCTCCACCTCTCCAAGGTCGCATCACCATGTTCTCTACTCTCACTACATATCCCAGCGTCATCTGCAAACATCAGGGTACACAGTGGCTCCTGTCTAATCTCATCCGTCAACTTACCCATGACTGTTGCAAAAAGAAAGTGCTCAGGGTCAATCCTTGATGCAATCCCACCCCACCCAAATCCTGCTGCACACCTCGCTGTTGACACACTATCCTTCTACATATCTTGTGCAACCTTCACATACTTCTCTGCTACCCCCGACTTCCTCATACAATACCTCAACCCTGCCACACACTTAAACTAAATCCGAAAATGGGCTATTCATCTCTTTCTTACCTTCTCTATGCTTTTCCGTAAGCATTCTCAATGTAAAAATTGCGTGTTTAGTGCTCCCCCTTGGCATAGAATATAGTGTTGCTCACAAGTCCTCACAGATATTCTCAGCTTAACTTCCACAACCATTTTCTATATCTTCATGCTGTGGCTAATCAACTTCATGCACCTGTAATTGCATTCTCTCTGTATATCTCCCTTGTTCTTAAAAACGGGCATGAGAATGCTTATTCTCCATTCCTCAGGCATCCTCTCGCCTTCCAAAACCTTGTTAAGCAACCTGGTCAAAAAACTTACCGCCATCCTTCCCAAGTGTTCCATGACTCCACTAATTACTTCTTTTATGTGTGTTTCACAGGGACAGGCTAGAAAATTGCCCTCATCAGACCTGGGTACCAATAAAACAGAAACAAAAAAGTAGAAGTTTAAGGACAAGGCAGAGGTATGAGTGATAAGTAATAGGAAAAGGTCAGGCTGCAAGAATAGTCGAAATAATAAAAACCTAAAGATATATCACTAATAGGCCCTGAGATGACGATAGATCTGCTCTTTGCAGGAAGATAGGTCATAAAAGTTTTGATAGACAGAAAGAGGAAGAGAGTTCCAGGATGTCTGTTGGTGGAGGGGGAAAAGCAGTCACTGACCATTCAGCGAGCTACAAGTCTCCACACATTACCTTTGAGACAAAGTTGCTTGATGAGTGTTAGGGCACGTGCACAAAGAACGCTGGTTTTCTCGCGCGAGTAACCAGCTCCGATAGGTGCTGACCTGCGCTAAGAATTACACCATATAAGCAAGTGTAAGCGTGCACAGAGGAAGCAGGTTCAAGCGTGTCAGCACAAGCAGCCAGTGTCGTCCAGCTTTCCTGTTTCCCGCGGACCATTCTTGCTTGCTTTCTCGCACGAGTAGACGTCTTGCAAGATGGACATCAAGTTACTTTGGAACCTCAAAATGTTCCCACTGATAGCTACAATGTCTTTGTACTGTAGAATAGAATTCTTCATGCCACATATAGGTAAACAGATTTTTTTTGTTCTATTATTTTACCAATTATATTTGTATCTATGCCCTGATCAATGATAGTGTTTATCAGTATCACTACGGTACAAACTGTATCTCAAAACAAAAGGAAAATGATTTGGTTTCTAGAAATTTCATTATAACAATTGAGCACCCTACTAAATATATTCTGGAATTTGATTTCAGTTTACCTAAGAGTAATGACTAGTCTTTCCTCTGGTAGAATCGGCTGTCTGTGCCAATTATTCCATGTCTTTCTCAGGCGATGTTCAGTTTTCTTGAGAGAGTAATCAAAAGTATGTTTGCTCATCCTTGTATACTCAAAAAGTCTTCTTTAGTCCCTTTTTAGGTAACTAGAAAAATTATGATATTCTCCATACTGGCTTCTTTTGCGATCTATTTCATGTGTCGCTTCTTTTTTCCTGTTCAGTTTTACATGAGTGGTCTCGAGCAATATTAGCTCATCATCAGACGATGAGTTTGACGTGTTTGCTATACAACTGATGAATCACGACTAACTGATAAACCTGCTCTACCATGTCCCTCCCTGCGCTGGTCGGAGCAGATTACCAGCGTCCTTTGTGCTCACCTACCATCACCAGAAACCAGTGCGAGTCCGAACCTATCGGCGCTGGTTACTCACGTGAGAAAGCCAGTGTTCTCTGTGCGCTTACCCTTACACGACCTCGGCAGCGGGGGAGGTATGCAATGCTTATGTGTGGAACTTTCTGCCCCTTTTATACAGCTCATGGAGTTCCTTCTGCATTCACTTGTCCTATTATATTGCTTTTAGAACCAAATAAAAATCTTCTCATGCAAGGGAAAAAAGGAGGGAAACTGGATTACCAACTCCCTTTTCCCTCCACGTGTTAGTCTCTTCTTATGACATGCAGGGAATACTATTAAAGATTACTTTTATGTCTATCTATCTATCTATCTATCTATCTATCTATCTATCTATCTATATATATATATATATATATATATATATATATATATATATATATATATATATATATATACACTCATTCACACGCACGCATGCACGCACACACACGTGTATATATACACACACCCACACGCACACACACGTGTATATATACATACACCCACACGCACACACACACAAAAGAGCAAGAAATGACTACCTAAGTAAAAGGAGAGAGGCAGAGAGAGATTATGAGAGGGACATCACCAGGAAGGCTAAAGAAAATCCCAAGCTTTTCCACAGCTTTATCAGAGGAAAACTGAAGGTAAAAGAACAGGTTTTAAGGCTAAAGAGAGCGGATGGAAGCATCACTGAGACGGACGAAGAGATCTGCAAAGAATTGAACAAGGAGTTTCAGTCAGTATTTACAGTAGAAAATACCCCACCCCCTCAGATTGCAGTGATAGAAGCTCAAGGGCCGGTATTAGAGAACATCAACCTTACAGCCACAGAGGTATGCAAAGCGCTGATGGATTTAGATGTTCATAAAGCTACAGGTCCTGATGACATATCCCCTCATGTGCTTAAAAAATGCTCAAACACAATATCAGTGGCACTAAGTATCATATTTAAGGAGTCACTGGAGTCGGGGGAGATTCCAAGATGCTGGAAACAAGCAAATGTGATACCTATCTTCAAAAAGGGAAGGAGGGATACGGCTCTGAACTATAGACCAGTTTCCTTGACCAGCATAGTTTGCAAACTTATGGAGAAACTACTAAGGAAACATATCTCTCTTCACTTGGAATCCTTCAACTTTTTGTCAGTGAGGCAACATGGCTTCAGAGAAGGAAGATCAACAGTAACAAACTTATTAGAATTTTATGATGAGGTAAGCCAAATCTTACAGGAAAGAGAGGGCTGGGCAGATTGCATATTCCTAGACTTCCAGAAAGCGTTTGACACTGTTCCACATGGGAGACTTATTAGGAAGCTGCAATCAATGGCTAGAATAGGTGGAAATGTCTTGGATTGGATAAAAACTTACTTAGAAGGAAGGGAACAGAGGGTTAGAGTAAGACACTCAGTGTCTGAATGGAGAAGAGTTAGTAGTGGAGTTCCACAGGGTTCAGTTTTAGGGCCACTTTTGTTCCTTGTATATGTAAATGACCTACCAGAGTCTGTAAATTCATTCATGAATATGTTTGCAGATGATGCAAAGATTGTGAAGAAAGTAAAAAACGAGAACAATGGTAGAGAACTTCAGGAGGATCTAAATAATCTGCATGAGTGGTCAGAAAAGTGGCTAATGAAATTCAATACCTCAAAATGTAAGGTAATGAGAATGGGTACAAGTGCAAGAAGGCCCAAGCTTGACTACTCGGTGGCTGGAGTACAACTTCAAGAGACAGAAAATGAGAGAGATCTAGGAGTAAACACACTGGCAGATTTGTCTCCAGAAATACATATAAATGGCGTAGTAAGGGCAGCATATGCATTCTTATCAAATGTAAGGGTAGCCTTCAGGCACATGGACAAGGAAATGTTCAGAAATATTTATGTAACCTATGTGAGGCCAAAACTCGAATATGCAGCCCCCTTTTGGAATCCGCACTTGAAAAAGCACATAGCTAAGCTTGAAAAAGTTCAAAGACATGCCACGAAACTGGTGCCAGAAATATGCAATCTCGGTTATGATGAGAGGCTGAGGGAATTAGACTTGCCATCACTCGAAGCTAGAAGAGTAAGGGGGGATATGGTGACAGTCTTTAAATTCCTTCATGGTTATGATAGAGTGGATAGGGATCGATATTTCGATATGGCTGGCTCTAGAACTAGAGGTCATAATTTGAAGCTTCGTAAGAAAACTTGTTTGCAGGATGTAAGGAAATACTTTTTCAGTGTAAGAGTAGTTGATAATTGGAATTGGCTAAGCGAGGAGGTAGTTAATGCTATCTCAATCCATAGTTTTAAGGACAGGTACGATAAGTATCACTAAGTCTAAAAATGGAACCGATCAGGAGACGGGAAGATACGAGCTTTGGGCTCTTTCCCGTAAACACAATTAGGTAATCAATTAGGTAATCACACATGCACACATATACACACACATACACACACACACACACCCCACACACACAAACACCTATATAAGAGAAGAATGACATCCAGGACTGCTAAATACAGGGGAATAAAGCTAATGTCCCATACACTAAAGAGCTGGGAAAGAATTATGGATAAAAGGGTTAGAGTAGTAACATCGATAGGAGAGGAACAGTATGGTTTTATGCTAGGTTGGGGAACAATGGATGCAGTATTTGCTCTTTGGCAGCTGTTAAAAAAAATCTTGAAAAGTAGAAGGGTCCATACATTGTATTTATAGACCTACAGAAGGCATATGATAGCCTTCCAAGGTAAGAGATATAGAGGTGTATGAGAGAGAAAGCCTTACCTAATCAGTCTGATTATGGACGAGATTGTTAGTGAAGTAAAAGACCAAACCTCTTGTGCATTATGTTACCTGATGATATTGTTCTGTGTAGCTCCATTGCATAGTTTATGAAGTTTGAACTAGAACAATGAAGGAAGGTTATAGTAGACAGATGGCTTAAGATCAGTAGAAAGAAATCAGAAAGCCTGCTGTTTAATGAGGATCAAGACTATGAAATTAACCTTTAGAGAACCAGACGGAAAAGAGTGGAAAAGCTTAAGTTCTTAGGCTCAGTAGTGGCTGATGATGAAGATCTCGATGTAGAGGTTACCCATAGAGTTCAGGTTGGATGGAATAGTTAGAGGAACCTGCCAGGAATTCTCTATGATCGAAGAATCAATGTAAAGGTGAAGGGGGAAATGTTATCAGGAGTAAGACCAACAGTGATGTTAGGTCAGTGAAAAAGGTGCAGGAAAGGAAGTTGTAGACTGCAGAAATGAATATGCTTAGATGGATGTGTGGAGTAACCAAAAGGTATAAGATCAGGTATGAAAGTATAAGAGGAACCACGAAAATAATAACGATATCGTAGAAGCTGCTGGACAGAAGCCGAATCGGAGATGGATCGTCACAATTAATGAGGATTTGATGGAGAGGCAGCTGTCAAAACATGCAGTATATGACCTTACTAAGTAGGGGAAAAGCTATTAGTAATATCCACCCCACAAAGAAGCTGGGTAAGATGCAGAGGAAGAAGATATAGATCTTTGACTATTCTTTCAGCCTCTCTTTTTCTTATTATGTATCATACTCTTATATTTCCATTGTTTTTGAGCTGATTTTCTCTCTCCTGGCCCAATAAGGGCAACTTCTTCTGCGTCCCGTTTTCACACTGATAATATATATATATATATATATATATATATATATATATATATATATATATATATATATATATATATATATATATATATATATATACACACACACACACACACACACACACACACACACACACACACACACACACACACTCACACACACACACACACACACACACACACACACACACACACACACACACACACACACACACACACACACACACACACACACACACACACACTTCAAGAGACAGAAAATGAGAGAGATCTAGGAGTAAACATACTGGCAGATTTGTCTCCAGAAATACATATAAATGGCATAGTAAGGGCGGCATATGCATTCTTATAAAATGTAAGGGTAGCCTTCAGGCACATGGACAAGGAAATGTTCAGAAATATTTATGCAACCTGTGTAAGGCCAAAACTCGAATATGCAGCCCCCCTTTGGAATCCACACTTGAAAAAGCACATAGCTAAGCTTGAAAAAGTTCAAAGACATGCCACGAAGCTGGTGCCAGAAATACGCAATCTCAGTTATGATGAGAGGCTGAGGGAATTAGACTTACCATCACTCGAAGCTGGAAGATTGAGGGGGGGGATAAGGTGACAGTCTTTAAATTCCTTCATGGTTATGATTGAGTAGATAGGGATCGATATTTTGATATGGCTGGCTCTAGAACTAGAGGTCATAGTTTGAAGCTTCGTAGGAAAACTTCTTTGCAGGATGTAAGGAAATACTTTTTCAGTGTAAGAGTAGTTGATAATTGGAATTGGCTAAGCGAGGAGGTAGTTAATGATATCTCAATCCATAGTTTTAAGTATCACTAAGTATAAAATGGAACCGATCAGGAGTAAGTACAATTAGGTAAGTACACACACACACAATGGTTGCAGTCCCCTTTGTAAGAGGACAATCGATTTAAAGTATTCTTATTCACCGGAAGCCATTTTGCTATACACACACACACATACACACACACACACACACACACACACACACACACACACATATATATATATATATATATATATATATATATATATATATATATATATATAAACATTTTTGCCATAAAGCACCTGCTACAAGAGGAAAGGCTGGACAAGGTATGTGAAAACTGCCATTTCAATTATTTTGTTTCGGTTGTAGTCACCCTTCTTGCTTCAGAAGAACCTTTACAAAAATGACGGTTGCAGATTTATGAGGAAATTATCTACAAAAGGAATGTTTGGTTGGCAGAGGGAAAAGACAGAAAGAAGTTAAAAATGAAAAAACTCTCTCTCTCTCTCTCTCTCTCTCTCTCTCTCTCTCTCTATATATATATATATATATATATATATATATATATATATATATATATATATATATATATATATATATATATATATATATATATATATATATATATATACATATATATATATATATATATATATATATATATATATATATATATATATATATATATATATATATGTATATATATATATATATATATATATATATATATATATATATATATATATATATATATATATATATATATATATATACACGTGTGTGTGTGTGTGTGTGTGTGTGTGTGTGTGTGTGTGTGTGTGTGTGTGATTTTTTTGCTCGTCGTTTCTCCCTTTGCCATCCATGAAATCCTTTTGTAGATAATTCCCACATAAAGGCACAACCGTCGTGTTTGAAAAGGAAAGAAAATTGAATTTCCTGGAAAAGGAGAACATGGCGTTATTTTTATCATCTGAAAAAGAGACGGCTTAACACCCAGTACATGCATCTTCTTCTTCCATCTGCCTTTTCTTCCGTTTTCTTCTTTTTCTTAAAAATTATCTTCTTGAGGATGTTCTTCATGATGACTTTCTTCTTCTTTTTTACTGAATATTATCTTCTTGATGATTTTTTTCTTCTCCTGTTTATTGAAGATTATCTTCTTGAGAATCTTCTCCTTGATGATCATCTTCTTGATGATCTTTTTCTTTTTCTCCTTCTCAGGAGAGAAAATATTTCACTCTCGTATATTCTGCATGCTGTTGGGAACTAAAAGGTGTTTTACTGATTTTTTTTTTTTTTGGGGGGGGGACGAGACCTTCAACGATCGTGATCGTTGCATAATTAGGTTGCAGCTAAATTAACTATTTCTTCCATATTTTTTGTTGTTGGAGGGATTGGGAATGTACTCAGAAACTTAACGTTCAGTACATGCTTCCTTATAATCTCATTGCATGGAAGGAGAATCTCAATTTGCGTATCCCATTCGTGTCGTAGGAGTGACTAAAGGACCTTAACTTAAGATATGTATTTTTACATCCTCTGTTTTTTTTTTTTTTTTATGGGAGAAGTAATTCTACTACATTATTCCTTGCTACTCATAGAAAGTGACTGAAAGGGATAAGGAAGCGAGGAAGGGAAAGAGGAGGACAAACACTTCCTTTGTGTAGGAGCCTCGCTCCACTACGGAAAGCTTGGAAAGTACGATATTTATACGAATAGTCAACAGTGGAACCGAAGCTTTAAAAGCTTGTACCGTGATAACAGCAGTTACACTATTCTTTCGGTTATCATATAAATAATAATGTATTACTATACTTGGGTTTGCTGATATAATATGTAACTCTTCATTATTGTTAATGTTGTTTAATACATATATGGAGTTTCTTGACTTTGCATTTATCTGTGACATTATTGCTGAGATTTCACTGGCATTCTCTTATTACATTCTAAACACATAGACCTATCTTAATTAGATAAACAAAAAATGCAAGGATTTCTTAAAACACAAGCTTTGTATTGCCAAATAAACGCTTTGGTATTGTCATATACTCGCAATACTACACAAAGCTGTTATAATTTCATAAGCTTAATGGCAATAAAAAAAATCTAATGTTCAAGTATCCGTTCTTAGCCCTTACCCTTGTTCCACGTTTATCTTTATAGTGTTATTCATTGTGTTACCTTGCAAGGCCTTTAGAATTATGCAAACTGTTGTGCACCGTTTTATGAGTCACAGTTATTCCTCATGATTGGGGTAGACACAGACAGGTTGACGCTGGAGAATTAAGACTGGATGCCCTTCCTAACGTCCCGTGGTGAGCCTGAACCTTTGTCAGTCGCCTTCCGATTCCCGAGCTCTCTAGCACTGAGCTACCGTGGAGATACAAGCTATTAAGTGGTGAAGAATATAGATTCAAGTCCCGGTCTGGGTAAAAATGATTCATGTTTTCACGTATGGTAATGTGCTTATTTGATTATATATATATATATATATATATATATATATATATATATATATATATATATATATATATATATATATATATATATATATATAATATATATATATATATATATATATAAACAGTAATAATAATAATAATAATGATAATAATAATAATAATAATAATAATAATAATAATAATACATACATACATACATACATACATACATACATACATACATACATACATACATACACACATACATACATATACATGGTCTCATTCCCCCTTATAAGGAAAATGGTCGAACCAAGAAACATGCATTCACCAAGATCCACACATACCTCAACTACTCCTCTCAGCTCCTTGGGGATAAACAAATTTCCCCCCTTCTGCCCTGCTTGGTTCATTCACAAGGTAAGCAAGCAAGGATATTGTACAGTGAGATCTGACATCCACAACCAGTTTACCCCCACCGCTTCATCACAAGCCAACTCCATTCACACCTGTCCATCACAGTTCACTGAGCTAGCAGGCACGAGAAATTCCTTTGGCCCATGTCACCTATATACAATCTTTCTCCACTCATTCCTATTTCTTGCACTCTCTCTTCCCTGCTCCATTGACATTCCATGTGCATTCAGTGCCCTATTCACATCATCCATCCATTTCATTCTAGGTCTCCCTCTTGGCCAAATTCCAATGACTTCTGCATTATACACTCTCTTCGCTGTTTGTTCATCACTCATCCTTTCCATGCGTCCAAACTCAGTACTCTGATCTGACTTATCCAACAGATTCCTTTCAACACCCGTTCTCTGCCTGGCATCCTCATTTCTTACTCTTTCTATTCTAGATACACCAATCATACTTCTCAAACATCTCATCTCCATTATATTCAACTTGTTTCCTTCATCCTCTCTTGCATTCCAAGTATTTACTCCATACAGTGCTGTCGGCACAGTCACACCATATATCCTTCACTCTGCATTCATTCCCAAATACTTATTTCTCATTACACTTTTCATTTCGCCTAGACATTAACTCGTTTCATTCACTTCGTGACCTACCTCTGCATCCACTCGTCAATAGCTTGATACATGGGACCCCAGGTACTTAAAACTATCAACTTCATCTTCATGACTTTGCTTTTACCAATAATCACCCGCAGCTTTCTAAATCACCCGCAGCTTCCTTCTTTCACACACCTTAACAAACTCCGTCACCAAATGATGTAGTTAATTCTCAGAATCAGCTACCAGTACAGTATCATCCAGGAATAGCAATTGATTCAATTTCTACTACCTTCCATACTTACCCACTAGTTCCAAGCCTATATCTAATACTCTTTTATTACTACCATTGCCACTCCATCCATATACACATTAAGAATCATGGCGACATTACACAACCTAGATATAACACTACGTTCGCCTCAGGACAATCACTTTACCATTCCCGACTCTCACACATGCTCTATTATTCAAGTAAAAACTCTTGATCGCATTCAACAAGCTTCCACTTATTCCATACAGTTGCAACACACTACGCAATGCCTCTCTATCAACCCTGTCATACACTTTCTTCAAGTCCATAAAAGCTCGAAGAGTGTTCCTACCTTTCTCCAAGAACTTCTCACACACCTGTCTTACCATAGACACATGATCCACACATCCTCTTCTTCTCTTGAACCCACACTGTTCTTCCCCAACCAGTCTCTCAGTACCTTAACTAACTCTTTCAACAAACACTCTTCCCTATATCTTACCAGCTACATTCAATCAACTAATTTCTATAAAACTACTACAGTCATACTTATCTCTTTTCCTTTATACAGTGGAACTACACGTGCACTCCTCCAATCAACTGGGACCCTCCCTTTCCTGAAACATACATTCAACAACCTAACCAGCCATTCCACTGATGCCTCCCCAGTTTTTAACTAGCATTCAATATGACACCCATCTATTCCTAGTGCTATACCAGCTTTCATTACCCTTAGTGCCAAGTGCACTTCATCTTTTGTTATTATTCTGTATCATTCACATCACCTGTAAATGGTATTCTCCATTCATTTCCCACAACCACAATCTCTGCCTCTCTATCATCAGCCTCATTTAGCAGCTGCTTGAAATACTCAGCTCTTCTCTCTCACACACCTTTATTTCATCTGCTAGCAATTGCCCATCTGCTCCTTCCACTATCTCGTCTTTACCAGACTCACCTTTCCTCACTTTTTTCACCTCCTTCCATAAACATCTTTTTTATTCCTTCCAAAATTCTCAAACATGCTCCTATCCCACCTTATATCTGCTTCTTTCTTTGCCTTCCTGACCACGCACTTTGCTAACTTCCTCTATGCACTATACCTTTCATATGCCTCTACATATCCAACTTGCAACCATACCTCAAATGCCCTCTTTTTTCAGCCACTACTGCACTAACATCCTCATTCCACCATTTACTACCTTTCCTTTTGCTTTCCACCTTGTAGTCTCATAATAATAATGATAATAATAATAATAATAATAATAATAATAATAATAATAATAATAATAATAATAATAATAATAATAGTAATAATAATAAAAATAAATAATAATAATAATAATAATAATAATAATAATAATAATAATAATAATAATAATAATTAGATAATAGTAGCAGTAATGCTAAAATTAATGATGATAATACAGTGATAATAATGATACTAAAGTAGAGCATTAGTAATGAATTTCACATTAAGATACCTGATATGGAGATATGAGGTAGTTAGGCTTACATGTGTAGCAGTATAGTACAGTAGTATAGTAGTTCTCTCAAGGTATAACAGTCATGCTAAGTGAACAGAGATAAAGATTGCTTAGAAAATTAACAATAGCTGCAGTTAAAAGATACATTAACAATAATTATAATAAAAATGGTAACAGTAATGTTAATAATAAAATAGATATAATAACACTCGATACAGGATCGTTATTATCGGCATCATCACCACATTTGCACGCCTTACAATGATAATAATTAGTTCTTAACTTAAAGATAAAAAAAGGCGATATCAATTTACATAAAGAATAGTTAGTGTTAAGAGAAATTACATTAAATAATTAAGTTTGATTAGTGTGTGAACAGTAATTATTTGTTCAAAAGAAAATCACATAGTTTGCCTTTGAAAGCTGTGAAGGAGGATGAATATTTCATATGTTCTAGAATTTTGTTCCAGAGTGTTGGCTCTCTGACAGTAATCATCTTTGAACCTGTAACTGTGTTTGTTCATTGAATAAAGAGCTCACTACTCTCTCTTGTGTTGGTTCCACTTATATCCCTGACTGTTTTAAAATTAAATAACCAGTTAGGATTTTGATAGTTCAAAATTTTGCATATAGATACTTAAATGGCCTAGGCAATCTTGTTTTCTGCCGGCAGCCATCTAAGTTTTTTGTGAGCTGGTGTGATGTAGGATGCTATTGTTTCTTCACTGTTTTGCAACCTATCACTAAACTGTTCATTTGTGCTAGATGGTTGTATTCATGCTGCCTTGTTGACTATGACATTTTTCTGGATCTTCCTCTGCTTCACTAGCACTGTCACATGCTTCTTTCAGTACACTGAAGGAATTGTGAGTACAGACAGAAGACCTAGTTTGCAAAACCTCAGAATTGTTGATAGAAGTAGACATCATCGTTGTTAGGTGACGGCACTGAATTGAGAAGTGGAAATGTTTCTGTTACTGTTTCAGCCTAGAATTATCTCTTTTAAGTAGGACAATATCTGCTTCCAGCATTTCAATTTTGTGTTGTAAGGCTTTCGCCTCTTCAGCATCTACTTCCAGAATTGTCACCTTAACTGCAAGACTTTCTATCATTCGATGTAGGTTTGCTAGGTTGACTGTTTTATCTAACTCCACGGGTTTTACAATCGAAGTTTGAGATTGAAAGAGTTTGTCAAGTTCTCCATTTGATGAGGTATTCAGGATACTTGAGCTGAGAGTGATTGTTTTTGAAATTATTTATCTTTTTTTTTTACCTGTCCTTTAATGATACACTTTCCAATGTGTTGTGGAAGAGTTCTACTACCTTTGAAAGCAATAGTGACCCATTTTGTACAGAGTGTTTTTTCTAATTTTTTCCAATTCCCTTTAGATGTCATGACGTGATTATTGGAAAATTGTATCCAGTGATGAAGTATGCACTTCAGGAATGAACTTTGTATCTACACTCGAAAGGTCAGAGAGATTTACTTTGCCGATGAGGACATTCTGGTGTGAATGGGAGGGGAACGGCAGGTTCACCCAAGAAGGTTCATTTTAGGTTGGTCCGGAGAGGATGCGGTTTAAATATATAACACGGGGAGAGACGCTCTCAAAGGTTTCTGGGATGTTATAAGATTATAAATAACTTTCTTTGTATCTTTTTAAACACTAAAGTAGCAATAATCACTCGTAGTTAAATTTAAAGGTTTTTATTTGAAAATGATTTTGTTAATTTTATAGCTATGAATTTAAACTCTCACTAAATAAGGGTAAAATTATCGAGAGCTCTATGCGTACACGTCCTCTCTCACAATAACTCAGCTGTAAAACATTGTTTATGTGTTTTTTTTTTTTTTGTTTATGCGGGGTTTCTGTTATCGGAAGGCTCTTCGAGGTTGGTGAAATGCATCGACCCCATGTGCAACATGGGAAAGTGATCAGATGTGATTGGTTTTACGTCACGAACTCCATTTTCTCCTAAGGGCTAGGATGGTGCCTTCTTGCGAAGGGCATTGGTTTTGGCAAGTGCGTACATTACCCTGAGTGAGGGCCCTTTTTAACCTCAGATAGTGATGGGCCACGAACCCACGACCTGACGAACCAAACTCGCGAAAATTACTACTCGGCCATGGTCGCCATCGGAAAGTGATTTGATAAGCATTATATTACTTATTCCGAACGTGATAAGGATAGGATTGAAAGTTCTCCTCTTGAGAAAAAAAGAGAAAATAGCATTGTATGTCTGGTTGTCAGTGGTGTAACAGTATTATCATAAGGTTGAGCTTCGATAAGGGGCAAATATTCCTTTCTTGCAGATGTATATATATATATATATATATATATATATATATATATATATATATATATATATATATATATATATATATATATATATATACATATATATATATATATATATATATATATATATATATATATATATATATATATATATATATATATAATATATATATATATATATATGCACAAGAGTATATAAGGACAGATATTCTAGTCTTACACATTTCATGTAAAAAAAAAAAAAAAAAATCGCCATGCACGAGTGGTTGCTTCCATGAGCTAGTAAGACTTAGTTTTCGTCTTGAAGCTTTTCGTTTATCTTTGAGTAATTTATTGCTGCAGATGGTGAAAAGCAAGATTTAGCAATACAAACTGCTTCCAAGAAGAGATTTATGTTTCCTGTGTCTCGAGACCTAAACCAACCCCATCCTAACTTCCCCCATACCTTTCGGGTGGGTGACAAAATCTTTTTGGCAGGGCTTCTTATGGCTCAGACTCTCAGCACCTGATTCGCAATCAGGAAGTTTCAAGAGATTTGAAGAATATTACATGTCCTTAACATGTGATGTTGGTTGCTTAACCTGAGGTCTGGCTGTTCCAATGGCGTACACTCATTTAATTTGCCAATTAAATGAAATGAATTAGTAGAGCAATTCGGTATGATTTGTTTTCGGCAAGAAGGAGATAGTATATAGTGTTACATGTTTTAAGTTTTGCTGGATCCTGTAAGCCAGTCACTGATAAAGCAAGCCAACTCTCTTTGTATGGTTCCCAAGCCTGGAATAATGGAAAGGGTTGGGGTTAAGATAGTTATTAGCTCGTAAAATATTGGGATAATCCCAAACACTAACCTGGGAGAGATTAGGGGGATTTACACATTCAAACGGTTCGTCAAACGCGGTTCGACAGACAAGTGTTTGAAGTGATGTTCGAACGTGTGAACGGGGTATTTGGTTGTCGAACACGTTTGTCAAACGGTTCGACAGACAAGTGTTTGAAGTGATGTTCAAACGTGTGACCGGGGTATTTGGTTGTCGAACACGTTTGACAAACGTGTTCGACAACCAAATACCCCGTTCACACGTTCGAACATCACTTCAAACACTTGTCTGTCGAACCGCGTTCGACGAACCGTTTGACACGGTCAAACGGTTCGTCGAACGCGGTTCGACAGAAAAATGTTTGAAGTGATGTTCGAACGTGTGACCGGGGTATTTGGTTGTCGAACACGTTTGACAAACGTATTCGACAACCAAATACCCCGCTCACACGTTCGAACATCACTTCAAACACTTGTCTGTCGAACCGCGTTCGACGAAACGTTTGACTGTGTAAACCCCCCTATTATTGAGATATAATTGCCCAAATAATCTTGAAAGGAACTGCTGATAAAGAACAAGAAACTGAGTTTTGTAATATACATAAGCATTTCTCTCCCGGTGAATTCGCCCTTTAAAAGTATATTACCTTTTCAATAGAGCACAGAGCTACAGGACACAATTAATTCTCTGTCTCACTCCTGATCTCATGGTGCAGTATGTTTTAGCAATGGCCAAGCTTACCTGTTTAGACTGTTTGTATGGCAAACTTCAGGAGAGGCGATAGGTACCTCTTCCATATTCTGGAAACGATAAATTACAATATTTAGTTTTACGAAATGGGAAGAGGAGAGCTCATGTAGGGTCCATTGGTATGGCAGCCGATGTCAGTAAGCTATTGAAAAATGTATATGTAGACATACTTACACACGTACGTACGTGTGTGTGTGTATATATATATATATATATATATATATATATATATATATATATATATATATATATATATATATATATATATATATATATATATATATAAAATATATATATATATATATATATATATATATATATATATATATATATATATATATATATATATATATATATATATATATATATATATATATGTGTGTGTGTGTGTGTTTGTGTGTGCATTCAAAAAAGAATCATAAAACAGAGATATAAATGTATATACATTTGGTGCTGGATATATATGCTCTTAATATACAAGGACTGTATATTTCATAATGCAGTGTAGTATTTTTAAGTCAGAGGGAGCACCTGCCTGCATGCATCCCCATGTACAATGACTGGTTTAACATAGAGGCAAGTGATTGCCAAAAAGGATACTGTGCTTAAAGTTTTACTGCAGAAATAGGTAATGAACAAAAGATGAAAAATAAAGAAAAGGATGGAAATAATTATGTGAGTAGATATATAATAAATGAGTAAAGTAATGAGAGGACAAAATAAAATTATAGAGGGTGAAAAAAGATGCAATGTATTAATTTATTGGTAAAGAAAATATATGAATAAATAAATTATTATAGAGCATAAGTACCTGAATGAATAGGCAGTATGGAAAATCTATTAATAGATATAAATAAGCATATGACCAACTAGGCAATGAAACTAAAGACATGAATAACTAGTGAGGAAATAGCTGAGTAAGTAAACAAAAGGACAATGCAATTTGAATAAATAAAAAAATAAGAATTCTTTTCAGACCGTTTCTCTGATTCAAATGGGGATAGATAGATAGATAAATAGATAAATAAATAGATAGAGAGAGAAGGGATGCATGTCCACAGGCACTCCCAGATCTGTTCAAAAGGTCATTATTACATTCCATTACATATATTATATATTTAAAATTTCACTGGACATAAAGATGTTAATGTTTTTACATCCTGAATGATGGATAGACGCTTAATATTGGAAATAAATTGTTGGGATCACAGAAATGTTTTAACATTTCAAAATAGCACAGTCCAGAGGGTCTGAAGTCCTGTAACGTAACACATTCTTTAATATATATATATATATATATATATATATATATATATATATATATATAGTGTGTGTGTGTGTGTGTGTGTGTGTGTGTGTGTGTGTGTGTGTGTGTGTGTGTGTGTGTGTGTGTGTGTGTGTCTAATTTGAGTAGACTTGTATATACCAATCCAATATTTACTAATTCATAAGAGCACAAAATAAATATTAGTTAAAATGAAACATATAGTATTACAAAG
This sequence comes from Halocaridina rubra, assembly GCA_037179515.1. Classification (NCBI taxonomy): domain Eukaryota; kingdom Metazoa; phylum Arthropoda; class Malacostraca; order Decapoda; family Atyidae; genus Halocaridina; species Halocaridina rubra. The sequence continues at coordinate 55,607 of JAXCGZ010000186.1, forward strand.
CATCGAAAATTTATCCAAAATGGAAATTGTTTAATAGCACTAAAGGACGAGTGGAAGTGTCAGAGGAATTTGAATAGCATATTCATGAAACTAGAAATATATATAACAAAAATATATTGTTCTACTACTGTTAAAAGCTTGAGTGCAAATGGACGAGGATTACGAATAGAGTATTCATGCTAACAGCCGAGGATATGGAAAAACTTAAGTATAAGATAAAACAAACGTGAGAATATTTAAGGAATATGTAAAAACGAACACACAGTATGCTTTATTATCATATTTTTCTCGCCCCGTCACGGACTGAAGTTAGTAAGGGCATACACTCAGGGTAACGATTACATCTGCCAAAACAAGTCCTTCGTAAAAAGGCAACCATCCTAGCCCTTAGTAGAAAAGGGAGTTCGTGACGTAAAACCGAATCCATCCATCCATAGTACAGCTACAGACTAAAACATGTCTCTCCTAAACCTCATATAATCTCAGTAGAAAATGTAAAAGTAATGAGGGATATACAGGGTGTCCACAAAGTCTGGGTACATAGGAAATTTCACTATGCAGACCTATTCAATCGAGTTCACCTGAATTTTGTAAAGCGCATCAAATTATGCATTGAAAATTATGGAAATCATATTGAAAATATTATTTATTAACATTAGATTTAAATAAAATTGTTTTGTTTTAAAAGTATGTGTTAATCTCCTGTGTACCCAGATGAAGTCTGGGTACACAGGAGATTAACCCATACTTTTAAAGCAAAACAATTTTATTTAAATCTAATGTTAATAAATAATATTTTCAATATGATTTCCATCATTTTCAATGCATAATTTGATGCGCTTTACAAAATTCAGGTGAACTCGATTGAATAGGTCTGCATAGTGAAATTTCCTATGTACCCAGACTTTGTGGACACCCTGAAATGTAAAGAAGCAACATTCGCTACCGTAACAGCTGTGTATATCAATCTATCGGTTCTTGTTACCCACATTCTGCTTCTGAATAGTCGATCTAACTCATCTGGGTTGTTTCTGTTGTAGTCTCGCGATTTTTTCTGTTCTTGTTTCTTTTCTTGTTTATGCAGTTACTAGTGGACTGAGATTAGTACGGGCATACACTCAGGGTAACGATTACATTTGCCAAAACAAGTCCTTCGCAAGAAGGCAACCGTCCTAGCCCTCAGTAGAAAAGGGAGTTCGAGACGTAAAACCGAATCATCAATCAGTGCTCTGGGAAATGGATTTTTATGGACGATTTTGCTGTATTATATATTATCAGTTACCCTATTGAGTTATTATAACGCTGTCTGTGGTTTTGAGTTTGTGGATTTTTTTTTTACACATTGTCGCTAATTTGTGTGTCAGCTTTGGGAATGAGTTCTTATGATATATATATATATATATATATATATATATATATATATATATATATATATATATATATATATATATATATATATATATATATATATATATATATATTTATGATTGTGACACCAGGACAGGCCAAAAAAAATAAATAAATAAAACAGCCCTCATCGGGCCTGGCCACGAAGAATACATAAAGTAAAGAGAAACAGAGATGGAGAGTGTAATGACTTGTCAGATGTGAAGGGATAATAAAAGATGTGTGATGAATATCCAAGAATATTCAGTGTAGCTGTAGGCATAGAAAAAGAACCGTAACTGAAGGAAGACTTAACATCGAACTGTCTTGCGATTTATATGGCAATCTGTGTTATTATACTTATCATTATTGTGATTGGTTTATGGGTTAGTGATATTTGAGTGTTTTTGTTTTCATTCTTATTCTTATTTACTTCATGTATCACAAGTAAATGTTTGCTCTTATTTGTGTTTGAGTACCTGTTTTTCTTTTGTACTGTGTTTATATGTATTTTTTTTATTTAATTTTATATGGCTTTATTAATGTGTAAGTTCCTTGTGAAATTTTTCTTAATTATAATTTAAGTGAACAAACTGGAATAATACTACGCAAGCTCATGTCCGTATGTATGAGTAATAGCAGAGTAATTCTCTGGGGCTTGTCTGAGTCAATCAACCAACCAGTATCAGATTCTGTGTAGGGCTGGGTTGGAGAGGGTTGGGGGGATGTGGGGTTCGGGGAGGGTAAAGAGAATAGTACAAACTACTTTTTATTAAGCTGCTGAATTGTCTGCCAAACTGACCTTTCCTAGACAGCGTTTGTGCAGTGAGAAGAATGTGGGCGATAAAAACACTACTCGTCTGCAGCAAAGGGTGACGTCATGCATGAAAATTAACTCGTACGGGGGAGATATCTTTGGTTTTATTCATATCTATATATTCTCATAATACGTTGTATAATTGAGGGGCTACGTACTTAGTACGGGTGTTTCTCGATTTTTTTTTCTTTTGCTTAAAAAGATCTCTTTTGATGGGTGTTTTATATTTGTATTTTTAGATGATGATGATGATGATGATGATGATTATGATGATTATTATTATTATTATTATTATTATTATTATTATTATTATTATTATTATTATTAGTGAATGAACTTGATCCTATAACTGTGTCTCTTGTGAAATAAAATTCTGCATTCATAGTCAAAATGAAGCATAAAGCAGGAAATGAAAAATAATGCTCTATATGCTATGTCAGTATGAGGAGGGAGGCCTTGCAGAGGATGAAAATTAAAATCCTGCATAATGCTACGGCTTATTTTTTAATCAGGTTCCATTTAAGTGAAGCAACAACAACGACAACAACAATAATAATAATAATAATAATAATAATAATAATAATAATAATAATTATAATAATAATAATCATCATCATCATTATTATTATTATTATTATTATTGTTATTATTATTATTATTATTATTATTATTATTATTATTATTATTATTATTATTATTATTATTATTATTATTATTATTATTATTATTATCTATAATAGTACTAATAATAATTATAATATTAATGGTACCCTGCATCTACGTGGTTATATATCCATAAATGGATATTCAGGAGTATCCGACTTAATATCGCACTGGCGGACGTATTGCTACGTAATAACCACTTGCAGGATGTTATCCAGGGAAAATGTCGTACCTTATAAAACGGAGGGGAATGAACTGGAGGAGATTTATCGTGCCGTAAGAGTTTAGATTTTCCCGAGTTTTAGTCAAAAGTCGTTTGCCCTGTATGAGGCCATGGCTGAGGCACCCTACTGACTGTGGATGAATTCTTAAATATTAATTAAAAATTTCTGAGCCGTTTTTTCTGCAAGTCATTTCACTTATAACTTAATATTAATGTCTCTAGTTGGAGACTGGATAATAATAATAATAATAATAATAATAATAATAATAATAATAATAATAATAATAATAGCACTAGAAACCCACAGTACAGTTTTTTTTAATAATTGATTACATGGAATCAAGCTTCCACTTTCCACCTTAAGCATTTTCAGCATACCAGTGAACTGTCCTGTGAAAGAGTTATCTCCTACCCAAAAGAGTGGGAGTATAACTCTTTCACAGGAATCTGTAAAATGTTTTCAGCGGAGAGCGACATCTTGATTTTATGTAGTTAAATATTAAGAAAACAAACTACTTTGAGTTTCTATTTTCATTATTGAAGTTGTTACTAACTTCCTAACTCTAATAATAACCCAACTCTAATGATAATGATAATAAGGAGGGTACCGAATTCATATCAGAAGCTAAACCTTTTACTTAACAAAAATAACTACAACGGCATCTATATTACCCTGGGTTGTATAACAGAAAAAAAATAAAAAAATTCACTACTCACCCTGGCATCTGGTCCATGTAATAAAAATCTATACATTATGGATTACAGTCCACTATGAAACAAGAGAATCGACATGAGTAGCTAAGGAAAGGACCACAAACCAGGAAACAATGTACAAGAATCAACTATAAATATTCCTGCTTAATCTCCCCTCTCTCACTCCTTCAGGCCACTGTCCTGTCGCTCAATGCTCTCAAGAGGACTTCCACCAGTGCCCACGTTACCATGTCACCACTACACCACTCAAGGTCACTTATCTAACTCATACCCAAACCAAACAGAACAACTAATCTAATCAAAGCATTACGGATTATACTGTAAAAAACTCGGTGACACAAAACCAAAGTATAAGTAATAACTAATAAATGACAATAGCTACTCTAATTTACACCATGCCCTCCTTGATCTCTAGATCATTCTACTCTTTTTCACTAATATCTCCCACTACATAATCACTCATCCATCCTGGCGCCCATTCCTCTTGCTGTGATTGTCGTAGTGGTATTCACCTTCTTATTCTCCCTCACTTTCTTCACTATCCACCCAAATTTCGTCTCTCATTTGTATTGATGTAACCCCTTCTTTCTTCTACCCAACATCCATTGTCACTACGCTCGGATGTCACCACTCATGCTGAAATACTGCTCTTTGAGGTACTGTTTTCTCGTATTGTCCCGACCGAGGCAACATATTATAACAAAATAATGCTTCTGCAGGTGTTACTAGAGCCTTTTCTTCCATTGCCTTAATGGTTTGTTGGAATCTCTTTGCAATCCCATATCCACTAAGTTGATAAGCTACTCTGAAGAAAGGTCTTATACTCCATTTATCCAACATATCCTTCATAGCCTTTTACTGGAAATAAGTGCTGTCATCCATAAATACCTCATAGACTGGACTCCTCTCTAGAAAGACCTTGTTCAACACAGCTGCAATCTTCTCCACAGTCTCTGTCCTGAACTCCCTCAAGATAGCGAACTGACCCTTGCTGATAATGAGTCCCTCAATCGGCAATCTTTTACAATTATTCTCCTCTCTAAATTCCCTCATATTTTATAATCTTGGTCCGGATCTATTGATTGACACTGGATACAGCTTCTCAACACTTGTCAAACTTCATCCCTCGTCACTATAGGATCAATCTTCCTAGCCATAAATAGTGTCATATTAACCATTATGTGGTGCATTTGATGCAGCTCCCCTACACTTGGAGATCCTATACAACATATTTCAGCCTTTTCCTCCTTTTTCTTCTTGGATATCCCAAGCCATGTTTTCTTCACTCTTTTTAGGACATCGGCCTTATTCTATCCTGATGGTACAAAGACTGAACTCACCTTCAACCCAAAATCATTGATCAATTCCATCTGCAATTCAAGGCAGCGCTATACAATAATCTCTGCAGCTACCTTTCTAAGGACTCAGTTTTCAACAGACAAGACGATGTTGACCTAGCCCAAAACTGTAGCTGAATCGGTTCTAATCTCAACCTCATGCAAGGCTAATTTTAGAGCTAAATAAACTCTTTTCAGCACAGCATCCAGCTCTGACACATTAATGTGATTATAGTCATCTTTCTTCCTTAGCCATGCTTTGTCCTCGACTACAGAGTCACCTATTTCTAATATAACACCCATTGCAATATTACTTGCATCACACAATGCAATCCCTGCTTATCTCTGGCTGAGATATTTGAATATCAGGTGTTGAACGGCCTCTTTTCTTAACTGTAACTTTCTCATGGAGGGAGAATTGTGAAAACTTAAGCTTTTGAAGTTCACTTACAGTCACAGAACTTATTTCTTGGGGATACAAAGATGCCATGGTTAAATTATTTAAATTTTCTGTAAAATAAAAGAATCGAAAAAGCTATGAGTTAAATAGAATAGCTTCAAGCATGATAATCATTTAATTCTACACTTTATCACATTCAAGAATATGGCACACGGTTTTTAAACACAACACACTCTGAGTCAAAAAGAAACACTACCTTGCACAACAGGGTCAGCACTGCATGAGTGACAGTGCTCTCTCTAGCTAGTGTGCAGCATGAGCAAAACCGCCAAACACCTCGTCGCTGGAACTGTGAAGCGCATAGTTCCATACAAGGATTTTTTTTTATTATTTCATAAACTAAAGGATGGCTACTGACATAAAGCTTAAGGATTACATAATGTACAAGTAAAAAGAAAAAATAATAGAAAAAAGACTCGTTATATTGAATGTTATCGATACCATCGAGTGAAAATAGGGGGTGCTGCAGTTCCACAGTGCCTATACACAACCGTCACTGGTCAGTCCTCTATAAGCTACCGACACCACCTCTTTACTTCCTTCTGTTGTCAAGACTCTAGCTCTAGCTAATAATTCGTCCGTACACACTGACTCATCCTATATTTTTTGTAATGCCATTAATATTCGGTCCGAGAATCCAGTGATTAATTGAATTTATTTTTCAATCTGCTTTCTGTATCCTATTAATGTTTTTAGATTATCAGTAATAAAGATTTCTCTTAAAGTAGGATATATATATATATATATATATATATATATATATATATATATATATATATATATATATATATATATATATATATATATATATATATATATATATATATATATATATTTATATATATATATATATATATATATATATATATTATATATATATATATATATATATATATATATATATATATATATATATATATATATATATATATATATATATATATATATACATATATATATATATATATATATATATATATATATATATATATATATATATATATATATATATCAAATAAGCACATTACATATGTGAAAACATGAATGATTTTTTTACCCCGACCGGGACTCGAACCTAGGACTTATGATTACTAAGTCAAGGCGCTACCACTACACCACAGAAGGTTAAAAGGAATCCAACCTTATAGCTTATATCTGCTATACTTAGGAATGAACGCATTCTATCTGAATGCCACTATGTTCATATTACAGATTCCCCAACCTCACTCGTGGCTTCATTTTAGCATTTAATTCAATTCCCAATCTCATTCGGGCATGAAATATCAAATAAGCACATTACATATGTAAAAACATGAATGATTTTTTTACCCCGACCGGGACTCGAACCTAGGACTTATGATTACTAAGTCAAGGCGCTACCACTACACCACAGAAGGTTAAAAGGAATCCAACCTTATAGCTCATATCTGCTATACTTAGGAATGAACGCATTCTATCTGAATGCCACTATGTTCATATTACAGATTCCCCAACCTCACTCGTGGCTTCATTTTAGCATTTAATTCAATTCCCAATCTCATTCGGGCATGAAATATCAAATAAGCACATTACATATGTGAAAACATGAATGATTTTTTTACCCCGACCGGGACTCGAACCTAGGACTTATGATTACTAAGTCAAGGCGCTACCACTACACCACAGAAGGTTAAAAGGAATCCAACCTTATAGCTTATATCTGCTATACTTAGGAATGAGCGCATTCTATCTGAATGCCACTATGTTCATATTACAGATTCCCCAACCTCACTCGTGGCTTCATTTTAGCATTTAATTCAATTCCCAATCTCATTCGGGCATGAAATATCAAATAAGCACATTACATATGTGAAAACTTGAATAATTTTTTTATCCCGACAGGGACTCGAACCTAGGACTTATGATTACTAAGTCAAGGCGCTACCACTACACCACAGAAGGTTAAAAGGAATCCAACCTTATAGCTTATATCTGCTATACTTAGGAATGAACGCATTCTATCTGAATGCCACTATGTTCATATTACAGATTCCCCAACCTCACTCGTGGCTTCATTTTAGCATTTAATTCAATTCCCAATCTCATTCGGGCATGAAATATGAAGCACATTACATATGTGAAAACATGAATGATTTTTTTACCCCGACCGGGACTCGAACCTAGGACTTATGATTACTAAGTCAAGGCGCTAACACTACACCACAGAAGGTTAAAAGGAATCCAACCTTATAGCTTATATCTGCTGTACTTAGGAATGAACGCATTCCATCTGAATGCCTCTATGTTCATATTATAGATTCCCCAACCTCACTCGTGGCTTCATTTTAGCATTTAATTCAATTCCCAATATCATTCGGGCATGAAATATCAAATAAGCTTATTTGATATTTCATGCCCGAATGAGATTGGGAATTGAATTAAATGCTAAAATGAAGCCACGAGTGAGGTTGGGGAATCTGTAATATGAACATAGTGGCATTCAGATAGAATGCGTTCATTCCTTAGTATAGCAGATATAAGCTATAAGGTTGGATTCCTTTTAACCTTCTGTGGTGTAGTGGTAGCGCCTTGACTTAGTAATCATAAGTCCTAGGTTCGAGTCCCGGTCGGAGTAAAAAAATCATTCATGTTTTCACATATGTAATGTGCTTATTTGATATTTCATGCCCGAATGAGATTGGGAATTGAATTAAATGCTAAAATGAAGCCACGAGTGAGGTTGGGGAATCTGTAATATGAACAAAGTGGCATTCAGATTGAATGCGTTCATTCCTAAGTATAGCAGATATAAGCTATAAGGTTGGATTCCTTTTAACCTTCTGTGGTGTAGTGGTAGCACCTTGACTTAGTAATCATTAGTCCTAGGTTCGAGTCCCGGTCGGGGTAAAAAAAATCATTAATGTTTTCACATATGTAATGTGCTTATTTGATATTTCATGCCCGAATGAGATTGGGAATTGAATTAAATGCTAAAATGAAGCCACGAGTGAGGTTGGGGAATCTGTAATATGAACATAGTGGCATTCAGATAGAATGCGTTCATTCCTAAGTATCGCAGATATAAGCTATAAGGTTGGATTCCTTTTAACCTTCTGTGGTGTAGTGGTAGCGCCTTGACTTAGTAATCATAATTCCTAGGTTCGAGTCCCGGTCGGGGTAAAAAAATCATTCATGTTTTCACATATGTAATGTGCTTATTTGATATTTCATGCCCGAATGAGATTGGGAATTGAATTAAATGCTAAAATGAAGCCACGAGTGAGGTTGGGGAATCTGTAATATGAACATAGTGGCATTCAGATAGAATGCGTTCATTCCTAAGTATCGCAGATATAAGCTATAAGGTTGGATTCCTTTTAACCTTCTGTGGTGTAGTGGTAGCGCCTTGACTTAGTAATCATAATTCCTAGGTTCGAGTCCCGGTCGGGGTAAAAAAATCATTCATGTTTTCACATATGTAATGTGCTTATTTGATATTTCATGCCCGAATGAGATTGGGAATTGAATTAAATGCTAAAATGAAGCCACGAGTGAGGTTGGGGAATCTGTAATATGAACATAGTGGCATTCAGATAGAATGCGTTCATTCCTAAGTATAGCAGATATAAGCTATAAGGTTGGATTCCTTTTAACCTTCTGTGGTGTAGTGGTAGCGCCTTGACTTAGTAATCGTAAGTCCTAGGTTCGAGTCCCGGTCGGGGTAAAAAAATCATTCATATATATATATATATATATATATATATATATATATATATATATATATATATATATATATATATATATATATATATATGGTAGGAAAATCCCATTAAATAAAACAACGAAAATATATAAATATGAAAAGTACTTATTAATTTCGTGACCTAAACTGGTCACCTTCTCAAAGTACTTTGAGAAGGTGACCAGTTTAGGTCACGAAATTAATAAGTACTTTTTATATTTATATATTTTCATTGTTTTATTTAATGGGCTTTTCCTACCATTTTAGACTGCATGTTAACAGTTAAGTGTTATTGATATATATATATATATATATATATATATATATATATATATATATATATATATATATATATATATATATATATATATATATATATAGATAGATAAGTACAAACTGTTAGCATATAGCACTAAATAGTAAAGAAGCCCATCAGTGAAACAAAACTTATAAAACAATGCTATATTTCGGATCCTAACTGGATCCCTTCTCAAGCTTGAGAAGGGATCTAGTTAGGATCCGAAATATAGCATTGTTTTATAAGTTTTGTTTCACTGATGGGCTTCCTTACTATATATATATATATATATATATATATATATATATATATATATATATATATATATATATATATATATATATATATATATATATATATATATATATATATATATGTACTGGATTTTTAGGTCTTGACTGTTATTTGTTACAGTTTGTATGTTCCTCTCTCTCTCTCTCTCTCTCTCTCTCTCTCTCTCTCTCTCTCTCTCTCTCTCTCTCTCTCTCTCTCTCTCTTCTCTCTCTCTCTCTCTCTCTCTCTCTCATCTGCTAAAGCTGCCATCTTTTTACAACGATTATTGCAGTCCGGTCACTTTTGGAACATAAAAACGTATATATTTCAAAATCTTTATACACGCAGAAATGAATTCACAGGTAATATACGTGTTTTCCTATGTACTTACTTAGAACCATAAACATAGGCGAATAGACTTTGAATTTAAAAGTATATTTACTTATATACGTTCATGCATACATACATACATTCATAGTTTGATGCATACATAATTTAATATATAAAAATTGAATTTGTTTGTGAAAGTATGCACATGTTTTATGTGCATACCCACACATGCATGCATGCATATATATGTACATACATACATGGATACATACATACATACTTGTAGTGTTCTTTGAGCTTGAAATACCAGCAAAGGGGTTTCAAGCTATTAATTCAGCAATGCTTGAGAACCAGACGGATGTCTCTGAAGGCTTGAGTTGAAATCTGTGTCCTTTAAGCACCAGATATAGGAGAGAGAGAGAGAGAGAGAGAGAGAGAGAGAGAGAGAGAGGAGAGAGAGAGAGAGAGAGAAGAGAGAGAGAGAGAGAGAGATAGTATTATTATTATTATTATTATTATTATTATTATTATTATTATTATTATTATTATTATTATTATTATTATTATTATTATTATTATTATTATAAGCCAATTCAATAAGGTCTACTACCAATGATGTTTGTCCAATAAAACCCCCAAAAGTATTAGTATATACTGCGTGTATATTTGATGTAGTTAAATAATCCATCAACTGGGTGTGGTACAACTAACATGGAAGAAGATGTTGTTGTAGATATTGCATCTTTAGGTGGAACGGGTCATGATGGACTCGTAGGTGGTTGTAGTCTTATAACTGATGAATTTTTTAAATTACTTTCCCATAATTGATTGGTTGAGTCACTTACTCTTCTAGGATGTAAATCTTGATGAATATAGCACTGCGTCTATTTGCACTTGGTGTCCAGTGGTCGTAGAAGCCTCAGTAACCTGGTATCTTTGTAGGATAATATTATGTACACGGTATCTTGGCCCATGATCACACTTATCTTTTCTGCTTTGGCAATGGACTTCAGATGTTGCATTTTGTTTCTTAATCCTTGTACATTCCAGTGTAGGATTCCAATCTCAGGCATATTGAACTAGCTGCCTAGTATAAACTGGAAGAGGAGGTGGAGACGTGAAGCTTTTGAACTAGTGGCCAGCACCTCACTGACAATAGAGGTGATGAAATAACTCACTTGGAAGCACTTATTTTTCCCACCATGATAATCTCTGGGTTGTCCAAGTATTTGTAGGATACTATCCAGGGCAGCTGCAATTGTTTTTTTTTTCTGTTTCATGTGTCCAAAGTAGTCCCCTAAGTGGGAGGGCACAGACGGATTGAGGCCTGGGAGTTAAGGCGGAATGCCCTTCCCTTAGCCGTGGGCACGAATATGGTGTCCATCACCTCTGAAATGAACACTCATTCACTGTAGCGGTCCCCTTATATGCCAACAGCATCTGACAATCCCTTGTGGACACTCATCCAAGTACTGACCAGACCCAAATGTGCTTAACCTCGCTGATCGAATGAATAGCGGCATACCTACCTTGGTATGGCCGTTGGCTTCTAGGGCAGCTCCAATAATGTCATTACTCTCACTGAGAGAAGTATGGCTGACTACCATACTTGGGTCCTTGGTTGTGGAGAAGATACTTGGGATTAATGGGCTACAGGAATTTCAGAAAATGGAGAAGATTGTATTTGTTTAAGGTCACTTTTTTTTGGTACGAATAGAGGGAACAGGACTTGGAGTATGAGTAGGAGCAGGAACTAGAGTATGAGTAGCAGTAGGCAGGGGCTTGGGGTAGGTGCAGGAGAGGGAGTTCGGTGAGAAGGTTGAGAAGGGAACTGTTCAGGGTCATTATTGGAGGAAGGCGAAGGGTGATGCTCAGCATTAGAAGAGGGTACGGTGGCAGGAGTGATGGCATTTGGCGTGCAGGAGGGTTGAGCCAGTGGGATTCTACCAGGGATCCTCTTCAGCTTCTAAGGACACTGGTGATTCCAGGCATGATGATTGCTGCAGCAATTTGGGCATCTGGGAAAAGGCTCCTCCTTTGCCTTAAAAATGCTTAGACACTGCTCTGTGTCGTGCCCTGTGCTGCAGATTCCATATCTAACTGTGAAGGTGCACAGAGACTTGTGGTGTGTTTTCCTATAGCATTTATAGCACTTTAAAGTTTCTGGGTTGTTGGGTCTCAGGTAGAAGGTACCTCAGATTCCCAAGTTAAGCTCAGTGGTTGGATATCTAGCAATATGAACCCCCACCTGCCTGGTTATGGACTGACGTGCCTCAACCTTGATGGTGCACAGTCAGGAGAGAAGGAGCACGAGGGATATTCGTCACAATATTTGTTGTGATTTTTCTTTTATGGTTAAGTTCTGTGAGGTGGAGACTGCCCAGGTCACTAATTTCCTCAGTTGCCTCTGTAGTAGCTGGTTGAAAGATAAACTCGCTTATTAGAGTATCTATCTAATCGCAGACAGTCTATCCTTCTTAAAAGCATTATCTCTACTCAAAAAATGTATCAGTTGATGTTTTTCAGGAATCAGTTCTTTGTTCTAGTATCTTCTCCATTTACGTAAATGATTTTTTTCTAATTTCATTAACAATAATGTTAATAATACAGTAGTAGTAATAACAGTCGATACAGGATCGCTATTATCGGCATCATCACCATATTTGTATTCCTTACAATGAGAATAATTAGTTCTTAACTTAGAGAACAAAGAGGGCGACATCAGTTTACATATAGAGGTTAGTGTTAAGGGAAATTGCATTAAATCATCAAGTTTAATTAATGTGTGCGCAGCAACTATATGTCCAAAAGAAAACTATATAGTTTGTCTTTGAATGCTGTGAAGGAGGATGCATTTTTAAGATGCTCTGGAATATTGCTCCAGAGTGTTGGCCCTAAAATAGTGATCATCTTTGAACCTGCTTCTGTGTTTGTTCTCTGAATAAAGAGGTCACTACTCTGTCTTGCTTATTTCCTTTTTTCTCCTGTTTTCTGTATGTATATACATCTCCTCATTCGTTTGTACAAATCAGATTCCTCTGAAGATAAATAATACACTTTAAAGTAGTATGTACTAAGAATCTTAAAATTTCTCTTTAGAGTCCTTATGTAGCCATAGCCATTCACATTTACAATATTCACGTGTTTCTCGTGAAATAGCATCACACACACACACACACACACACACACACACACACACACACACACACACACACACACACACACACACACACACACACATAATATATATATATATATATATATATATATATATATATATATATATAATAATAATAATAATAATAATAATAATAATAATAATAATAATAATAATAATAATAATAAGAAGAAGAAGAGAGAAGAGAGAGAGAGAGAGAGAGAGAGAGAGAGAGAGAGAGAGAGAGAGAGAGAGAGAGAGAGAGAGAGAGAGAGAGACCTAATTTGATTCCTTTTAAATTTTCCCTCCCTTGCGATTACGGATTATCTCGGCGAGGCCTTCATTTGCAGCACAGAAAAATATTATTGTTTGATAATCATTTGTATTTTGTACGTCTCTTATATTTTCTTATCTTTTTATTTTGGAGAGTACTTTTACAAGGCCCTCCCCGTAATATAATTATTTGATACCCTCTAGCACATTTGCAGTGGTTATTCTACGGTCATTTAGGTTTGCATGAGAGAGAGAGAGAGAGAGAGAGAGAGAGAGAGAGAGAGAGAGAGAGAGAGAGAGAGAGAGAGAGAGAGAGAGAGAGAGTGGTGCGATGAAAGTTATTCCTAACTCTTAATCTCCCCTTTAGTGTGGATTTGCGTTAAAGTGTTCCCCCAAGTTGTAGTCTGTGCATAGCAATGAGACAAACGAATTTCTCATTCATGGCGCTAACTCCCTCTAACAACGCACAAATTGTTGGAGGGAGTTTGGTAAGAGTTAAGAGATGGATCAAGAGGTTTGGAGGAAGCTTGCTGGGGACTTCGATATGTTAGGGGAGGGCCGTTAGAAGGATTGATGTAGGTGGTTAGCTGTGTTAATGGGGGTTAAAGGGATGGAAAGATGTGGTAATCTTCTGGAGCACAGGTTCCCAAATAGTGTTCTGTAGAACCTCAGGGTCTCGCGACAGACAGGCTAAATTAAGCCCACGTGGCGACTGAGTGAGCAATGTAAAGTTATCAGGGGTTCTGCGAGATGGAAATTAATACGAATAAAATATTTAAATAAAATTGTCAAAATATTCAGTAAAAATCAGCCAAATGAAAAATATTTTTCTCTCATGAATAGAAATAATTTACAAAAATAGTTAGGAACAGTATTGGGATTGAATAAAGCATTTTCAAAATAACAGGACATGACATATTAAATGCCATGGGTAATTTTACGAAAACCCACGATATAGTCTGGGAAAAATGCATTTCACTTTGCAGTGATGGAGCAGAGTCAATGATAGGAAACTTGGCTGCTGATGTAACATGGGTCAGAAGTGTTTCCAAAAATTTTTGCAGTACTCACTGCATTTTTCGCAGATATGCATCAGAGACCAAAAAGGATTTTGCCTTCACTGAAGACAGTTTGGGACGTAGAAGTGCAGTTCATTAAGTTCATAATATTTTTGCCACTGCTGTTACGAATTTTTAAAGCCTTGTTTGAAGATATGGATAGTCAACATAACGATCTATTGTGGCATACATAAGTTAAATCACGAGGAAATGTTCTTGCAAGAATTTTGAATTGAGGAGAGAATTAGTGTCTTATTTTGTTGATCATAAATTTCGATTATCTGACAGATTAGCAAACAGAGCATGGCTATGAAGACTTACATGTTAAGCAGTCATTATTTCAAAATTGAATAAAGCATGTGTATCTTTGCAAGGTAAAGAAGTAAAACAATTTAATTCATGAGATAAAATAGCATCTCTCACGCAAATGGAGTACTGGATCTCAAAAAAAAAAAAAAAAAAAAAAAAAAAAAAAAAAATATATATATATATATATATATATATATATATATATATATATATATATATATATATATATATATATATATATATATATATATATATATATACTTGACAGTTTTCATCTTTTTAGCTTCTTTCTCAAGAAACCGAGGAAAACTTAAAACCGAAATCGCCAACGATATTGAAAGTCATCTCTAAAGCTTATATGAATCGCTGAATGAACGGTTTCCAACTAATAAAAACAAATACACTTTCTAGGTACATAATTCACTGAGAAGTAAAAGAAAAACCAACAGAGTCGCTAGCAGTGGATTATGAAAATTCGATACAAATCACTTCAGATATTCGGTTAAAAGCAAACTTTGATGAAGTTTCGATAGCTAATTTCTGGGGAAATTTAAGAGGTGAATATCCGGAATGATCGGAGCAAGCCATACAAGTGTTATTGCTATTTTCATCCACATATATGTATGAAGTAGGATTTTCAAGATATTCAAGCACGGAAATAATAATATCGCAAAGACTGGATACTGAAGCAGACGAAAAATCAATTATCCAACATGAGACCAAATAGGCAGAGGATATCGGTGTCTAAGAAGCAAATTAATTCTTTCTATTGAGTAAGTTTTTTTTTTTTTTTAGAGTAATTATGTAGGCAGTTATATAAACTGAAGGGTTTCTTTGAAGATTAACATTTCTTTCGCTAGTTTTAAATTTAAATGAATAAATTTAATCTCTGTCCACAATTTTTGTTACTTAATATTCGTAAATATAGGTAGCTGTTTTTCGTTATTAAAGATATTGTCTAAGAGTTCCGCGAAAAAAAAAAAGTTTGGGAACTTCTGTTCAAGGGGAATGAGGGTCAGAGTTAGATGGGGGGGGGGATTGTGGGGTTAGTGGTTGCTGTGAGGGGGTTGGAACCATAAATGAAGGTTTGTGCTATATAATGGATGTAAATGTTAGTATGGTTTTAATTTGTATTTCACTTATGCTTGAGAAGGGGTCCAGTTAGGACCCGAAATATAGCGTTCTATTCTATGTGTTGCTTCATATATATATATATATATATATATATATATATATATATATATATATATATATATATATATATATATATATATATATATATATATATATATATATATATATATATGTAGTCGCCGTGGCTCAGTCGGTAGCGTCTCCGACTCTGAGGCGTCAGGTCGAGGGTTCGCGCCCCGTCACGGTCTGAGGTTAGCAAAGGCATGCACTCAGCGTAAGGATTACATCTGCCAAAACAAGTCCTTCGCAAGAAGGCAACCGTCCTAGCCCTTGGTTGATAAGGGAGTGCGTGACGTAAAACCGGAAAACCGGATATATATATATATATATATATATATATATATATATATATATATATATATATATATATTTGTTTATTCATTTATTTATTTTAGGGGATCGCCGTAGCGTAGTGGTAGAATTGTCGACTCTGTAAGTGACTCACCCACGTACGGGCCCAGTGTGGGGTATTAGGAAAGGTTTCCAGCCTTAATTCTCACGCTTCAATGCATCTGTGTCCACCCCCCAATGGGGACTAATTGTGACACATAAAAAAGTGTACATGTGTTGCTTGTGCACACACACACACACACACACACACACACACACACACACACACACACACACACACACACACACACACACACACTACATATATATATATATATATATATATATATATATATATATATATATATATATATATATATATATATATATATATATATATGTGTGTGTGTGTGTGTGTGTGTGTGTGTGTGTGTGTGTGTGTATGTGTGTGTGTGTGTGTGTGTGTGTGTGTGTGTGTGTGTGTGTGTGTGTGTGTAATTATCTAATTGTCTAATTGTGTGTGTGCGTGTGTGTGTGTGTGTACACACTAGTGTTTGTTTGTGCTTCCTGATTTCCTTCTCTTTAATGCTGTTTCATTTAATGCAACATGTATATCCGTTATCCCCATAATGTCTGCCTTACTTCAAGAATGCTTTGAATTTCCACTCACAAAATCTTGGATCACTCTCGCGATATTCCAGGCCATATTCCAAGGTGCCATTCCAAGCATTTTAGAATCGCATTGCTGCTTTCCGTCATCGTAAAAATCAGGGTTTTTTTCTCCTTCCGTCTGGCACTTGGTTGGCTTCGAAGCTGTTCAGATAAAGGTTTGAAATAAATTTTAGATTCTTCCAAACCTTTTAAAAGAAGAGAATGAAAGATTCGCTATGCTTTTACTTCTCTTTTTTCTTCTTTTTTATTTATTCCTATGTTTTCTTTGTTATTATTTTTTATTTGTATATTATTTTTATATTTATTTTTGTATATGAATATTTGCATATTGTGTGCTCACGAAAGAGAGAATAGATAGATAGATTGATAGATAGATTGAGAGAGAGAGAGAGAGAGGAGAGAGAGAGAGAGAGAGAGAGAGAGAGAGAGAGAGAGAGAGAGAAAGAGAGAGAGAGAGGTTAGTTTTATAGTATTTATTTATTTATTTATATATTTGTATGTCTATCTATATATCTGTCTATTTGTATATATATATATATATATATATATATATATATATATATATATATATATATATATATATGTGTGTGTGTGTGTGTGTGTGTGTGTGTGTGTGTGTGTGTGTGTGTGTGTGTGTGTGTGTGTGTGTGCTAGAAGTATATTTTCGATATGAATATTTGTAGAGTGAGAGGAGTTAAAGATTCTCTCTCTCTCTCTCTCTCTCTCTCTCTCTCTCTCTCTCTCTCTCTCTCTCTCTCTCTCTCTCTCTCTCTCTCACGCACTCAAATACACACACACACACACACACACACACACACACACACACACACACGCGAGTACATGCACATATGCATACAGACATGAACATCAATCTCTTCTTTGCATTTAATCTTCCACAAAACGCCGTCTGCGATATACTATCTGTTATGATACGGATTTCTGATTGATTGCCTTGAACAAGCATGGACGAACTCGAGAGATCATCTCTTCATACCACTCCCAACTCCCTAAGCTGAACTCAACTCCTCTCTCTCTCCTCTCTCTCTCCCTCTCTCTCTCTCTCTCTCTCTCTCTCTCTCTCTCTCTCTCTCCTAAGCTGTGCCATGCTCCTCTCACTCTTTAGTGCTTTCTCATGGAAGAACTAGAGAGATGTACCTCCTCAACTCACTTACCAGCCCCAAGCAAATCCTCACTCCTCTAGGCTGTAACCTCAACCCCCGTACACTTATTATTATTATTATTATTATTATTAATTATTATTATTATTATTATTATTATTATTATTATTATTATTATTATTAGCCCAGCAACAAGCCCAGCTGGAATGATCAATAACTATGAAAGAGATGGCTCCAGCAGGCGAAGGAACCTGGTGTCGAAAAGGAAAAAGAGAATTTAAAAACAAATATACATCTCAATACTACAATACTGGCATTATTCCAGTATAATAAAAAAAAATACCGTTAATATTGCTGAATGAAAATTTAGTCGCCTAGCCTAAATTTCTGAAACTCCATAGACTCAACATCATGGATAGGCAATTCAGTACACTACCTAGTGGTAACTGGATTAAAAGTTCTTGAATACTGATTGACGGTAAATCTATTGAAAGAAAATCTACTTTTATTTTGGCAATGGCCGTATTTTTGTTAATACTTGTAGGGCGGAATAAGCTAAGTTAGATGCCCTTGCAATGGGTGACTAACAATGTTATCAATTTTGTATAAGCAAAGAACCTAACTGCACGTCTACGCCACAAGTCTTTGCTTAATTCAAAAATAAAACAAAAATGACTGGATGTATGTTTTTATCCGCTAGTCTACGATGAGCATCTGCAGCAGATGGCCAAACTGGGGAGGGATTCTTCAGCCTTGGAAGAATAAAATAATTAAAACAATTCATCATAATGGATTTTTCACCAAACATCTTAAAAGACTTACTCAGTGTTTCAATTTCTGTTTGCAGTTGAGACAGATATTCAATGAATATGTTCTTCGAAAGTAAACTTACTATCAAGAGTTACCCCCATAATCTTGGACGAAATACTTAGAACATTATCAATAGATTGGCCTGTGGAGGATCAAGATTTCTGGACGTGCTTATTATCATATTTTGTATTTTTATATACATATATTTAGCTTTATGCCATACATTTTGCACCTAAGCACTAGTGTTTGCATGATCTCTACTAAGAGCCTGGGCAACAGTTAGCCTCATGCTCGGAGGTGGACCAGTAACAAATTAGGTAGCGTCATCAGCATAGGCAACTATTTTGTTTTCCAAACCTATCTATAGGTCTTGAGTGTACGGGATGAAATATAAGGGGCTGAGAACACTACCTGGAGGGACCCTCGAAACAACATTATTGAAGTCACTGTCATGTCCGTCAACAATATTCCTTACTAGTTCTGCTCCACTCATTATTTCTACAATATTCACATTTCTCCTAGAGTTATATTACATACCCTGTCCAAAACTGCCTCTACCTTAATTTCGCACCCCCAGTTTCCTTCCCTTATGTTTTGCAAGTAACATCATCCTTCCTCTTTCTCCTTTTCTAGGCTATTACCTTATCCACCCAAGGGAATGCCTCAATTTCCTACCTCTATGCTGTACTCTACACTACTCCCACAGGCGAACGCTATTCCTCTCCCTATTAGTACTGCCCACAATCCTTCCCTTAAACAAAGCATCACTTCCCTTCCCTAATTCTGTCCTTCGCATCTTCCAACTTTCCACTTAAACTCTTAAACTGCTTATGCGGTTTTAAGGTCCGTGTTAAACTTGCTGTAATCTGGTTTTGCAGTCCGCAAATGAAAGAATAGCACACCCAGAAGTGCTCCTAGATTTTGTGTGACCACAAACTTGCTTCTTGAATTCTGTAGTGAGACATGAAACAAACACTCATTCCATCTTGTGCGAGCTTAAAATGGATGCAATTAAAATGAGATATTTTAAGTATGTATGGAAGGTAAGAGATTATTGTTTCTCTCGTTAAATATAATCTTCAGTTGGCTTGTGTATTTTTTTTTTGTGGTTATCATTATATGACAATTTGATTCCCTTAATAATATATATAGAATAAAAAGATATATAGAAAGAGGCACAAAATCACGTGCTTTTCAATGCACTTCGCGATACAATCTAAAGTTTATAGAATTAGTTTGTATCACACTGATATAGTTACAAATAAAAAGGCAAACATAGTGAAGTACAAATTTTTAGCTTTGGAATAAATCTGCGATACTTTTCAATCTCACTCTTTAGGAAGTGAAGTTAAAGTAGGCTAATTGTGTGTAGACATTCTGGGTGATATGCATATGCTTGCCTTTCAATTTACTCACAATCGGTAACTCGGTAGATACAGTGTCTGGCTGCCACCTAGTAGGTCCCAAGTTCAATTCCTTAAGTGTGTCTTACAGTTTCTCTTCCTGAATATATCTTATGAACTTAGAAGTTTAATTGAGCGCACCATTTGATGCAAAGAGTCGTTATGGAACAGTCTCGGTGCTTAGGCTTCGACAATGTCAATAATAATTGTCCTATACTTGTAAAAGATAAATAAATAGATAGGTAGGCAGATAGTTAGAGGTATCGATAGATAAAGAGAGAGTGAAGTATTTCTTTTCCTTAATACTTCTGTCCCAGTCGTGTGTGCAGGGCTTTATATAAACTGCTTCTAATTTCAATTATTAAACATCTTAATAATGTTATGTGATCGGTTTTATGTCACGGACTTCCTCTTCTACTAAGGGCTGTGATGGTGCCTTCTTGCAAAGGACTCATGTTTTTGCAGGTGTGATCGTTACCCTGAGTGCATGCCCTTACAAACCTCAGACCGTGGCGGGGTGCGATCCCTCGGCCTGAAGCCTAGAAGTCGCGAACAATACCACTTTGCCACGGCAACCACATCGAACTTCTTAATAATAATAATAATAATAATAATAATAATAATAATAATAATAATAATAGTAATAATAATAATAATAATAATAATAATAATGATAATAATAATAATACTGATGATGATGATGATGATGATTTTTCTAGCCGCATAGTTCGAGCCAAGCTTGAAGTAAAGATCCGTGTTGTGAGAACCTGTGGAACCGTACTTTACATAATATTTTATTCAGGACCCAAGCATTCTAGAGGAAAAAAGTTCAATGAACTTTACGTTTTTATATTATGCAGTTAGGCTTATTCGTATCGCGTTTTAATCTTAAATATTTTATTTCTCTATTTATTTGTGTGATTATTTAGTTATTATATGTCCCAATTTATGATGATAATAATAATAATAATAAAAATAATAATAATAATATGTTCCAATTTATGATAATAATAATGATAACAATAATATGTCTCAATTTATGATAATAATAATAATAATAATAATAATAATAATAATAATAATAATAATAATAATAATAATAATAATAATAATAATAATGATCTATCTATCTATCTATCTACCTTGGCTGTTTCCCCCTTTAATTGGGGGGTAGCCGACATCAAGAAAGGAAAAACAATAAGGGGATTACTTTGCTCTATGGGCAATGACGAGGGAGCTAGCGACCGTTCAGATGGCACTGCTGGAGTGCCACAGCCCATCCTCCAGGCTCTTCCACAACCTGTGTCGCTTCACAACTGCCAACTCCTCCTACTGCCCCTACCACAGG
>JAXCGZ010000186.1:82500-95000 GCA_037179515.1 Halocaridina rubra
GAATGCGTTCATTCCTAAGTATAGCAGATATAAGCTATAAGGTTGGATTCCTTTTTAAACCTTCTGTGGTGTAGTGGTAGTGCCTTGACTTAGTAATCATAAGTCCTAGGTTCGAGTCCCGGTCGGGGTAAAAAAAAAAGGATTCATGTTTTCACATATGTAATGTGCTTATTTGATAATTTCATGGCCCGAATGAGATTGGGAATTGAATTAAATGCTAAAATGAAGCCACGAGTGAGGTTGGGGAATCTGTAATATGAACATAGTGGCATTCAGTTAGAATGCGTTCATTCCTAAGTATAGCAGATATAAGCTATAAGGTTGGATTCCTTTTTAAACCTTCTGTGGTGTAGTGGTAGCGCCTTGACTTAGTAATCATAAGTCCTAGGTTCGAGTCCCGGTCGGGGTAAAAAAATGATTCATGTTTTCACATATGTAATGTGCTTATTTGATAATTTCATGGCCCGAATGAGATTGGGAATTGAATTAAATGCTAAAATGAAGCCACGAGTGAGGTTGGGGAATCTGTAATATGAACATAGTGGCATTCAGTTAGAATGTGTTCATTCCTAAGTATAGCAGATATAAGCTATAAGGTTGGATTCCTTTTAAACCTTCTGTGGTGTAGTGGTAGTACCTTGACTTAGTAATCATAAGTCCTAGGTTCGAGTCCCGGTCGGGGTAAAAAATGATTCATGTTTTCACATATGTAATGTGCTTATTTGATATTTCATGGCCCGAATGAGATTGGGAATTGAATTAAATGCTAAAATGAAGCCACGAGTGAGGTTGGGGAATCTGTAATATGAACATAGTGGCATTCAGTTAGAATGCGTTCATTCCTAAGTATAGCAGATATAAGCTATAAGGTTGGATTCCTTTTTAAACCTTCTGTGGTGTAGTGATAGTGCCTTGACTTAGTAATCATAAGTCCTAGGTTCGAGTCCCGGTCGGGGTAAAAAATGATTCATATATATATATATATATATATATATATATATATATATATATATATATATATATATATATATATATATATATATATATATAGACCCAAAAACTAGCTATTATATATATATATATATATATATATATATATATATATATATATTATATATATATATATAAACCTAAGAACTAGCATATATACATTCATATATATATATATATATATATATATATATATATATATATATATATATATATATATATATATATAATATATATATATATATATATATTGTGAAGGAAGTTCGCTTTATATATATATAATATATAATATATATATAATATAATTATATATATATTATATATAATATATATATTATATAATATATATATATATATATATATATATATGTATATATATAATATATATATATAATATATTATATATATATATATATATATATATATATATATATTATATATATATATATATATATATATATATATATATATATATATATATATATATAGAGAGAGAGAGAGAGAGAGAGAGAGAAGAGTAGAGAGATGAGAGAGAGGGAGAGGAGAGAGAGAGAGGAGAGAGAGAGAGAGAGAGAGAGAGTTGTTGATGGTGTGACATCTAGCTCTTTCTCTGTTACCAGTGGTGTTCCACAAGGCTCTGTTCTTTTACCTTCTCTGGTCCTTCTCTTAATCAGTGATCTTCTACAATACCCATCTTCCTCTCTTCTTCATGCCTTTGCTGATGATTCTACCCTTCACATTCCTCTGCCTTTTCTTCACAACTTTCATCTGCTACTCGTTATCAGACTCTTATCACTCTTTCTTCTACTCTTAACTCCGATTTGCAGAGAGTATCTGAGTGGGGCACTCAAAATTTAGTTAAATTCAATGCCTCCAAGACACAGTTTCTGGCTATCTCTTTATCTTCTTCTCCTCCTGATAACTCTATTGTCTTCGAAACTAACGAAATTTACCCTCTTAACTCTATCAACATATTAGGAATCCATATAGCCTCTAACTTGTCTTGGAGGAATCACATAATCCAAATTTCTAAATCTTCATCCAAAAAATTGGGGGTTTTGTTTCGTTTTCGTCATTACTTTTCCTCTTTGCAGTTACTTAAAATTTACAAAGGTCTTATCCGCCCCTGCTTAGAATACTGCTCACACATCTGGGGTGCTTCTTCCTTTACTTATCTTCTTGATAGGGTTAAATCTAAGGCTAGTCAGACTCATTAATGATCCTTCTCTTACTTCTAACCTGGATTCTCTCTCTCTTCGCCGTAAGGTATCTTCCCTTTCTCTTTTCTATCGCTACTACTTCCATCGCTGCTCTGATGAGTTGGCGAGTTGCATCCCTCCCCCACTGCCGAGGCCGCGTAACACTCGCCAAGCGGCCTCATCTCACAGGTACTGTGTGGAGATTTGTAGCTCGCAGATTGGTCGGTGCAGCGACTGCTTTTTCCCATCTACCTCCAGACTCTGGAACTCTCTTCCTCCTTCTGTCTTTCCTAATTCTTATGACCTTTCATCCTTCAAAAGGCAGATCTATCGTCATCTCAGAGCCTAGTCCTCCTTATCTCTGGGTCCTCTTTACTTTGACTGTTTTTTCTGTCTGTTGTTTTTCTTTGTGTGACATTACCTCATCTCTGCCTTGTCCTTAACCTTTTTCTTTTATTTCGTCTTGGTATTTTCTCGTGCCCGGCCTTTGTTGATGAAGGCAGTTTCTGCCTGTCCCGGTGTCACACTCATAAAAAAAATACAACTACACTCAACAAACTAATTCCTCTAAAACTACTACACTCATACTTATCTCCTTTCCCATTGTAAAGTGGAACTACTCATGCACTCTTCCAATCAACTGGGACCCTCCCTTTCTTGAAGCATACATTCAACAACCTAACCATCCATTCTGCTATGCCTCCCCATCCTTTGACAATATTCAGCATGACACCCATCTATCCCTGATGCTTTACCTGCTTTCATTGTACTCATTGCCAAATGTACGTCCTCTTTTGTTATTTTTCTATTATTCTCATCATCTAACATTGGCATTTTCCATTCGCCTCCCACAGCCACAATCTCTTCCTCTCTATCATCTTCCTCATTTGGCAAATTCTTTAAATATTCAGTCCATCTCTCTCTCACCTTTATTTTATCTACTAGCAATTGCCCATCTGCTCATTTCACCTGCTCCTTCCTACCACACTCACCTTTCCTCACTCTTTTCACTTCCTTCCAAAACATCTTTTTATTAATTTCAAAATTCTCAGACAAGCATCTGCTCCATCTTACATCTGCTTCTCTCTTTGCCTCCCTCACCACGTGCTTTGCTAACCTCCTCTTTACACAATACTTTTCATACGCCTCTACGTTACCTACCTACAACCATACCTAATAAGTCCGCTTCTTTTCAGCCACTACTGCACTTACCTGCTCATGCCACCACTCATTACCTTTCCTTCTACTTCTTCCACTAGTTAGTCTCCTTCCACGCACAACCTCAGCACACTTCATAACATCCTCTTTGAAACAGCCCCATTCTTCTTCCACTCCCTCCTCCACTTTCTCTTTCACTACATTCCACATATTTCTCACACTAGCCTTATGCTAACAGTCTTTCTCTTTCTTATACAATTCATTCACTTTTAGCACTTCTCTTCTTCTCCCGCTTCTCCTCTTTCTCCCACTCTCACTCTACTTTCCACTAAATAATGATCAGATATTCCACCACTAGCTCCTTTCAGTACATTCACATCCAATGCTCTTCCAATCACCCTCCTGTTCACCACAACATAATCCATTAATGCTCCGTCAACTACTCTTCCATTATCAACTCTGACCCATGTATACTTGTACACATCATTCTTTTTAAATACAGTATTAGCAATCAACATATCCCTCTGAATACACATTTCTATTATTTTCTCTCCACTCTTATTCCTACCAGGTACTCCATGCTTCCAAATTACACCATCTACTGGCTTATTCCCTACTTTAATATTAAAATCTCCCATGAACACCACATTCCCATTCAATCCCAGGTCTTCCACACACTTATTCAAATTCATCCAAAATTCTTCTCTTTCTTCCTCATTTAATTCACTGCCAGCGCCGTATGCACTCACAAACTCCCAAGCCTCGCATCCCAGCCTCATTTTAGCCACTACTATTCGAGAAGATACTTCCTTCCATTCCACCACACACTAATTCATCTCTTCACTTACTAACAGAGCCACTCCCTCTCTTCCTTTCCCTCTCTTAACTCCAGACACCCTACCTACCACAGTCCCCAATGTCACCTCACCATTCCCTTTTATCTTAGTTTTGCTCAGCGCAAGTATATCTATCTTTCTCTCCACAAACATACTCCCTATCACCTCCCTCTTACTTTCATTTACACCACTACCACGCACATTCAGAGACCCAATTACTAGGGTTCTGGCTGAATCTCTCCTGCCAGACTATCCCTGCATCTTTTGGCTACTCTTAGGAAGTACAAATACAGAGGATGGGATTTATAGTCCCCCCTCCTCGCCCCATTTAGTCGACTTTTACGATACGCAGGGACACGGAGGAAGTATTCTTAACCCCCTTCCCTCAGAGGGGATCATATTATGTAATATTCTTTAGTGTAGAACGTGATTTCTCTGTCTCTCTCTCTTGCTCTACTCCTTCTGATATCTCAACAATACCATTATAAATTAGTGCAGTATGTCCATAGCGAATTATTTTGTAGATAGGTTAATATTCGGTAGACAGAGTTTTTGGATAGAATATAATATTATACCATTGTCGTTGTTTACCACACTCCATTTACTGGGAGCAAAGGCTAGCTCAAAGTGGGTTGGAGTCCGGAATAAAAAGTCTTAAGGATAATGAGAAACAGCGATGCCATATAAAGATGAGTAAAGCTGTAGATAAAAGAGTGATTATGCAAGAATAAATCAATAAAGAATTATCTACTTTAATAATTACTCTAATTTGAAGTGATAATTATGATGAATTACAGTTATCGTTCTTTAGTGCATTGCAATATACGTTGGTATTTTGCTCTTATAGCCAAAAATTCCTATATTAATAATAGTATTGATATTTTTCAGCATTGTAATTGCCTTTGAAATATACAGTACTCTCTGGGTAATAATTGTTTTAATATATTCCTAAGAATACGACATCTGACAAGAAAAAGTATCCTATTAACCTGATAGCATTGATACCATGTAAAATGATGCTCTTGCAACTGATGATAAGGTGAGGGTAGTGGATTTTCTTGTGTATTACTCCATGTTATTTCAGCAAAGTCAGTGAATTGACACTATTTGATGTGTAAGTTTTGTGTTAGAACGGTTGACCTTACAAATAGATCCTCTTTCTTTTCTCCTTAAGGAATCACCCCTTTCTCTTTTCTATCGTTACTATTTTCATCGCTGTTCTGCTGAGTTGGTGAACTGGATCCTTCCTCCGCTACTGAAGCCGTGTAATACTCGCCAAGTGGCCTCATCTCACAGGAACTTTGTGAACATTTGTAGCTCGCAGTTTGGGCGGTGCAGTGGCTGCTTCTTTCCTCCCACCTCCAGACCCTTGAACTATATTCCCTTTTCTGCTATTCCTCATTCTTATGACCTGTCTTCCTCCAAAAAGCTGATCTATCGTTATCTCAGGGCCCAATTTTGCCATATATCTAAGTCTTCATTACTTCGACTATTCTTTCAACCTGTCATTTTCCTATTGTTCATCATTCCCTCAGTTGTGTCTTGTCCTTAACTTTCTAATTTTTCTTCGTCTTAATGTTTTCTAGGAGCTCGGGCCCGATGAGGGCATTTTTTTTTTTTTCAAAAAATCCGGTGTCACGCTCATTGAGGGAAAAAAATAAGTTATAAGGACAAAGATGCTTGTCATGTTACTCTATAATAATAATAATAATAATAATAATAATAATAATAATAATAATAATAATAATAATAATAATAATAATAATAATAATAATAATAATAATAGTAATAATTTTAATAATAAAAATAATAATAATAATAATAATAATAATAATAATAATAATAATAATAATAATAATAATAATAATAAAAACTTTTACTTAAGGCCTAATAAAAACAACAATAACATTAAACACACTTCCAAAAGACCCAATCAGAGCTCTTACCTATGTATTGCTTGCCACGTCATGCCTTATTTGCATTTAATTTGATTCAAAAAAAAAAAGTATTGCACTCCCCAAACCATCTTGTTCTGTTTACTCCATTTGCATTGAAATTGCATCAAAATGATTTGCAATGATATAATTTTCCACGTGGCCCCCACACCATTTTAACTTTCAAGGGGCTTTTACCGAGGAATAACAACCCTCGGCTGTTTTGTGTTGCTAATTTCATGATTTTCTTGCATGACTTGAGTTCAAGGGTATCCTTTGAGAGCTGCTCTTCTGCCAAAACTCTTTGGTATGGTAGTAAGAATGTATATATATATATATATATATATATATATATATATATATATATATATATATATATATATATATATATATATATATATATATATATGATATGTATAATGTATATATACATATATACATTATATATATATATATATATATATATATATATATATATATATATATATATATATATATATATATATTGTGTGTGTGTGTGTGTGTGTGTGTGTGTGTGTGTGTGTGTGTGTGTGTGTGTGTGTGTTTGACATCGGAGTAGACAAAGAAAATTGCCCTTTTTGTCCCAAGTCCCCACAAAAACTTATTGTTAAATATTTTTGGGGTATTTGCTTTTATTTCACTTCGTAACACTTTAGTTATCAAGTCATTATTATTATCATTATTATTATTATTATTATTATTATTATTATTATTATTATTATTATTATTATTATTATTATTATTTCATTGTTTTTGTTCTTGTCGTTGTTTCTGTTGTTATGGTTTCTATCATTAAGAACCAAACACAGAAGGTATTTGGTGAGTGGTGTGGCCGAAATGAGCTTTGGGGATTTGCAAGTTTATCAAATCAAGAAGTTTAGGCTGAGCGAAGTCTTAACGTCAGCAATATCCATTGCCTAACTTCATTTTCATTAGACGGTTTGCTTAGTACTGCCATCTCAGCAGGGTGTGTGAGTTTTCCATTGGTAAATATGAGGTTCATTGTGAAATGGCACCTGTAAATCTGCAGAGGCATACACCCTAATGATGAGAACGAATTCTCCTGATCTTCCCCGTTTAGCAATAAGATGGAGAGGTTAGTAACGTTCATTTTGTGGAAGTTTTTGCGAATTCTGCAGACTCAGTGAGTACCCACCATGAAATATATGGGGGATCAAGGGAAACGTGGGCTTTGTTATATTGCATTAAAAGATGAATAAACTTTACGTCGAGATTTATATTTTGAATATTTCTCTCTCTCTCTCTCTCTCTCTCTCTCTCTCTCTCTCTCTCTCTCTCTCTCTCTCTCTCTCTCTCTCTCTCTTCTCTCTCTCTCTCTCTCTCTCTCTCTCTCTCTCTCTCTCTCTCTATATATATATATATATATATATATATATATATATATATATATATATATATATATATATATATATGGTTAAATGATGAAAGAAATGAAGAAGAGAAGAAAAATTTTCGTTACAGAATACTTCCAGACAAAGGGGAGATAAAGAAGATAATGACAGAAGATCAGGGGATGGGGCCTCATTAAGATTGTTATACACAAATGCTGATGGATTAGCTGGTAAGGCAGTAGAATTAAAAGATAGGATTCACAACAGTAAGGCAGATATAGTAGCAATTACAGAGACTAAGTTGAGTGAGGACATAAACAGTGTCACAGTTTTTCCTAAGGGCTTCAGAATACTAAGGGTCAAAAGATCTGAGAGGACTGGTGGAGGGATAGCACTGCTAATAAGTGAGAGGATTCAAGTTGAAGAAATAAACTTGGCTATAGAAAGTGAGTTCAGGGAATTTCTTGTTGCTCGCATAAATACTGGGTCAGAGAGCATTATAATAACTGTTGCATATAACCCACCAAGGAACCAAAATAGGCTTGAAATTTATGAGGAAAGTCATATAGGTACGATTGAAGTCATAAACTCAGTTGTTAACATGGCGTGGGAGAAAAAATGTAGGATTTTGATTATGGGAGACTTTAATCATAAAGAGATAGATTGGATAAATCTTGACCCACACAGTGGTGAGGACTCATTTGGGGCAAGATTCCTAGATTGCGTACAAGGGAATTTCCTACACCAACATGTAATGGAACCAACAAGAGCCAGGGGTGGGGATGAGCCATCACTACTTGATCTGGTGTTCACAGATAATGTGTTGGATATTGAAAATATTGAGTATGAACCACCAATTGGAAAGAGTGACCACTGTGTGTTGTTGATGGAGTATATCATTGAAGACATTCTTCCTGAGAGTAGAGGCACTGAGGACATGAGGAGGAACTATCCGAAAGGAGATTACATCAAAATGAATGAGCTTTTTGCAGTTATTGACTGGAGAACCTTATTTTACAACAAATCTGTACAAGAAATGTATGACATCTTTTGTGAGAAATATGGGAAGATAGTAGATTGCTGCATACCTGTCACCAAAGTAGGTGTAATTCATGCCAGAGAGAAATGGTTCGATAATGGGTGTAAAAGAGCTAAGGAGTGGAGAGACAAATGCTGGAAAAGGTATAGGAGGAGAAAAAACATAAATGCCTGGCAAACCTACAAAAGAGCAAGAAATGACTACCTAAGTAAAAGGAGAGAGGCAGAGAGAGATTATGAGAGGGACATCACCAGGAAGGCTAAAGAAAATCCCAAGCTTTTCCACAGCTTTATCAGAGGAAAACTGAAGGTAAAAGAACAGGTTTTAAGGCTAAAGAGAGCGGATGGAAGCATCACTGAGACGGACGAAGAGATCTGCAAAGAATTGAACAAGGAGTTTCAGTCAGTATTTACAGTAGAAAATACCCCACCCCCTCAGATTGCAGTGATAGAAGCTCAAGGGCCGGTATTAGAGAACATCAACCTTACAGCCACAGAGGTATGCAAAGCGCTGATGGATTTAGATGTTCATAAAGCTACAGGTCCTGATGACATATCCCCTCATGTGCTTAAAAAATGCGCAAACACAATATCAGTGGCACTAAGTATCATATTTAAGGAGTCACTGGAGTCGGGGGAGATTCCAAGATGCTGGAAACAAGCAAATATGATACCTATCTTCAAAAAGGGAAGGAGGGATACGGCTCTGAACTATAGACCAGTTTCCTTGACCAGCATAGTTTGCAAACTTATGGAGAAACTACTAAGGAAACATATCTCTCTTCACTTGGAATCCTTCAACTTTTTGTCAGTGAGGCAACATGGCTTCAGAGAAGGAAGATCAACAGTAACAAACTTATTAGAATTTTATGATGAGGTAAGCCAAATCTTACAGGAAAGAGAGGGCTGGGCAGATTGCATATTCCTAGACTTCCAGAAAGCGTTTGACACTGTTCCACATGGGAGACTTATTAGGAAGCTGCAATCAATGGCTAGAATAGGTGGAAATGTCTTGGAATGGATAAAAACTTACTTAGAAGGAAGGGAACAGAGGGTTAGAGTAAGACACTCAGTGTCTGAATGGAGAAGAGTTAGTAGTGGAGTTCCGCAGGGTTCAGTTTTAGGGCCACTTTTGTTCCTTGTATATGTAAATGACCTACCAGAGTCTGTAAATTCATTCATGAATATGTTTGCAGATGATGCAAAGATTGTGAAGAAAGTAAAAAACGAGAACAATGGTAGAGAACTTCAGGAGGATCTAAATAATCTGCATGAGTGGTCAGAAAAGTGGCTAATGAAATTCAATACCTCAAAATATAAGGTAATGAGAATGGGTACAAGTGCAAGAAGGCCCAAGCTTGACTACTCGGAGGCTGGAGTACAACTTCAAGAGACAGAAAATGAGAGAGATCTAGGAGTAAACATACTGGCAGATTTGTCTCCAGAAATACATATAAATGGCGTAGTAAGGGCAGCATATGCATTCTTATCAAATGTAAGGGTAGCCTTCAGGCACATGGACAAGGAAATGTTCAGAAATATTTATGTAACCTATGTGAGGCCCAAACTCGAATATGCAGCCCCCTTTTGGAACCCGCACTTGAAAAAGCACATAGCTAAGCTTGAAAAAGTTCAAAGACATGCCACGAAACTGGTGCCAGAAATACGCAATCTCAGTTATGATGAGAGGCTGAGGGAATTAGACTTGCCATCACTCGAAGCTAGAAGAGTAAGGGGGGATATGGTGACAGTCTTTAAATTCCTTCATGGTTATGATAGAGTGGATAGGGATCGATATTTCGATATGGCTGGCTCTAGAACTAGAGGTCATAGTTTGAAGCTTCGGAAGAAAACTTGTTTGCAGGATGTAAGGAAATACTTTTTCAGTGTAAGAGTAGTTGATAATTGGAATTCGCTAAGCGAGGAGGTAGTTAATGCTATCTCAATCCATAGTTTTAAGGACAGGTATGATAAGTATCACTAAGTCTAAAAATGGAACCGATGAGGAGACGGGAAGATACGAGCTTTGGGCTCTTTCCCGTAAACACAATTAGGTAATCACAATTAGGTAATCACACACACACACACACACATATATATATATATATATATATATATATATATATATATATATATATATATATATATATATATATATATATATATATATATATGAATCATTTGTACCCCGACCGGGACTTGAACCTGGGACTTATAATTGCTAAGACAAGGCACTACCAACTACAGCACAGAATGTTAAAAGGAAACAGACTTTACAGCTTCTATCTGCTATAGTAGGAATGAACGCATTCTATCTGAATGCCAGTATGTTCATATTACAGTTTCCCCAAACTCGCTTGTGCTTTCGTTTTCGCATTTTAATTCAACTCCCAATCTCATTCGGGACCAACAATAACCAAATAAGCACACTACCATATGTGAAAACATGGATTATTTTTACCCCGAGAGAGAACCTCAAGTAAAAACAGTCTATATTTTTCTACATTTGATACCTGTAATTGTAATCAGACTCACTTTTTTCGTAAACTCACAGGCAATAGCACGACTAAAGCGGTAGCGTCCGCGACTCTGAGGCGTCAGGTCGAGGGTTCGTGCCCCATCACGGTCTGAGGTTAGCAAGGGCATGCACTCAGGGTAACGATTACACCTGCCAAAGCAAGTCCTTCGCAAGAAGGCAACCGTCCTAGCCCTTGGTAGAAAAGGGAGTCCGTGACGTAAAACCGGAACAACAACAACAGGCAATAGCACAAAGCTTCCACCCAGAAGGTCCTGATTTCACTTGATTACTCTTACAGCTTCTCCTCGCCTGGGTTTCTTGAGAATAAGATAAACAGAATAGATGTGGCTCTTATATGGTAGTAGTTCCTGTCATCGCAGTTAGGTCAGTGAGTTTACTAACGGATGTGTCGTGTCATTTATGGAACAGTTTCTTAAATAAATCGTGAAAGTTTCCTTTGGTATAAATAGATCGTAGATGAGAAATAGCATCTTGACCCTAAAGCGATTTGTCGTGGATTAAATGTTTGTCGTAGTTTTTAATAATTGATTAGTTTGACGTCGTCATACTTTAAAGAAGGATAGATCGTAGTAGATAACCTGCGGTAGTCTGTTATGTGAGGGTGATGTCTTATAGATTTACAATAGATGTTGGAGTGGTATATTGCTAGTAGTAGTAGTAGTAGTAGTAGTAGTAGTGTCAATAGTTGTAGTGGCAGTAGAAATATTACTAAATTCGTATAATTAGTAGCAGTTTTCAAGTCCTGTAGGAGAGGATTATGTTGTACTTTGTTATGGTATCTTGCTTTTGTTAACTCAGCACATTTAGTGAGGAGTCATAGTTGGGTTAAAAATCAATTACGAGCCTGGGATTCGATGGTCACAATATTTTCTTACCATAGCTCCAGCATCATATGCACGCACGCGCGCACACGCATATATATATATATATATATATATATATATATATATATATATATATATATATATATATATATATGTGTGTGTGTGTGTGTGTGTGTGTGTGTGTGTGTGTGTGTGTGTGTGTGTGCATGTAGGCAAAGGCAGCCAATATATATATATATATATATATATATATATATATATATATATATATATATAATATATATATATATATATATATATATATATATATACATACACACACACACTGTACATACATATACAGTCCTTGTATTTACAGTCAAAATCTTGAGTGGGTTTAATCTTTAATAGGTTAATCCTTAATCTTTTATGCAAATAAGTTCTATTATTAAACATTGCCATTCTTCAAAGAGCTTGATGATAGATTGTATGTGTTTATCCTGATTTCCATAAGTTATCAGCGTCTCGTAGAGAGGAAGGCACCTGTAAGGAAAAGCCCGTCAGTCACGACAACAGAAACAAAATGTGCAATTTCCCCTGAAAGGGATGTCGCTAGAAAGAAAAAAAACA
>JAXCGZ010000186.1:107500-114422 GCA_037179515.1 Halocaridina rubra
TAGTTTGGTGGTAAATTTTTATTTTTAACCATCAGTTACATATTGTAACAAACATATAAAACTGTAATAATTATTTTAGGCAGAAAGGTTTGTTTAGGGAGAAAATTATTTTTTATTTAAAGCATATGTATATTGTAGACAAAATTATATTTTGTTGTGAAAAATCTTATTATTATAATTTATCTCTGGTGAAAAGAAAGAGACTTTTCAAACCATGAGTTAAGGGGGGTTTACACGGTCAAACGGTTCGTCGAACGCGGTTCGACAGACAAGTGTTTGAAGTGATGTTCGAACGTGTGAACGGGGTATTTGGTTGTCGCGTGTTCGACAACCAAATACCCCGTTCACACGTTCGAACATCACTTCAAACACTTGTCTGTCGAACCGCGTTCGACGAACCGTTTGACCGTGTAAACCCCCCTTTACACTTGGCACTTCCCTGTGAAAGTATTCAGAAATATCTGTTTGCGCCGCAAACCCGTAATTGTACTTGGTGATATTAATGATGACTTGCTGTCAGTGGATAACAATATGAAGAAGGTGATCAACAATGTAAAGTTAACACAAATTGTGAGAAAACCGACCCATATAATTCGTAATTCCAGAACGCTAATAGATCTGGTAATAATAGAGTGGAAAATATACCCTATTGGGACGTAGTACACTCCCCAATTGCTGATCACGAGCTCGATATTGCTATGCTAAACATCAACAAGGCCAAAAAGAAGCCTCTTTTCAAGACATTCCGGTGCCTTAAGAATGTGTTCCCCTATATATATATATATATATATATATATATATATATATATATATATATATATATATATATATATATATATATATATATATATATATTCTGTAGCATTAATTAACAACAGTCATATCATTAATAATATTCTAAACGCAGATAACGTTTATTTGCAAGTTGAAATTCTAACTAAAATCTTTCCTGAATGCCTAGATAGTTGCGTACCCACTACAAAAAGAAAAATAACCCGCCCTCAGCCCCATGGATAACTAATGACATTAAAAAGGGAATGCACAGCAGAAATCAAAGACAAAAAGGTTAAAAATTAAGACATTTGATATAAGACTTCGTGACCGATATAAAGCAAATATAAGGAAAAAAATTAATAGATAACTAATAGAAAAATATAAACGTGATACAGTAGTAAGATGGAATGTAATAAGGAGTATGATACCCAGTGGAAAGACTACCTCGAATGGTCATGAATATGTCAGTGAGTTAAAAGACGGAGCTGAAAACCTTAACACCTTTTTGCAAATGTAAGAAAATACTTGTGAGAAAACACAAGACATCAGCTTAGTGAACAGGTGTAATGACTTAAGGGCGGTTTACACGGTCAAACGGTTCGTCGAACGCGGTTCGACAGACAAGTGTTTGAAGTGATGTTCGAACGTGTGAACGTTCCGTGTTCGACAACCAAATACCCCGTTCACACGTTCGAACATCACTTCAAACACTTGTCTGTCGAACCGCGTTCGACGAACCGCTTAACCGTGTAAACCCCCCTTTAATTCACTATTCCTTCAATGTAATAGTGTTTTAAAGTCGATCCTGTTGACTGTGATACCATAATTCTTGCCATAAAGAACTCAGAAACTCAGGTACTTATGGTCCTGATGGTATACCCATTCAGTTCGTCAAATATGCTCTACCGGTGATTCTACCCTATTATCACAATAACTGTAAACATATCTACTTAAAAAAAGAGATGTAAAAGATGTGACAAGTTATCGTCCCATTTCCCTGCTGCCCAATTTGTTTTTAAATATTAATAAAAAAAAATAGTTGCCAACTAGATAATGTCATATCTAGAGACAAATAGGATACTATCTGAATAGCAGCATGGTTTCAGACCAACAATTATCTACAAAAAGCACACAACTGAAAGTTACAAACCAAATTTACAGTATTATATAAAAGAAAAAATATATGTGCTTGTATTATTATATTTATCAAAAGCCTTTGGGAGTGTAAGCCATGAAATTCTTATTAATATATGTATTAACCTAAATACTGACCCAGTTGTGGAACGACACATTTTTCCGTATATTTATGTATAAATAATAATACTGCAGTATATATATATATATATATATATATATATATATATATATATATATATATATATATATATATATATATATATATATATATATATATCAATCTTTGTACGATCCTGCACATTCCGACGGTTATTTTTTATTTCTAATGGGAAGACAGTTTTTTTTTTTTTTTTTTTTTTTTTTTTTTTTTTTTTTTTTTTTTTTTCATAAGTTCATTCGCGGGATGAAGATTTGTGAACCTGATGACGACCAGTGTGCGATGGTAGGTAGAGCAGTCGTCACTCAAACTTGGAAGAGGGGAAAAGCAACTTAGTGAGCTTTTTGTTTGCTGAGAAGATGGCAGAATTTCCCCCGAGATTCTACAGCCTTGAGTCCAGCTATGAATACAGGCCATATATCTGTTCGTTTAGCTTTCTTAGAAGATATTGATTTACCGGTAAACAGTACTGTCTGTTTTAGTGTTTTTTGACATGTATATATGCGACCTCCTCATAAGGTAAATAGGATCATATACGGGTTTATATCTTATTTATTCGTCAAGCTTTGAATGGGGTATAGAGGGCAGAGAAATATCATTTCTTCCTATCACGTGTTTTATGGTTATATCCATCTCCTCAAGCTAGTCCCATGTCCTTTCCATCTGTTATTGATAACTTGGGAATTAAATGACGTTGTTGAAGGAACGTGGACAGAGCATTAACCATTTATATTTCCCCACAGACTCAACCTGGTTTCATGAATATGTCTAATCGCAGATAATCAATCTATCTAGACAAATTTATCTCTATCTCCAAAAATGTATCGCTTTGCGTTTCCCATGGGTCACTCTTTAGTCCTATCCTTTTCTCTCTTTTACGAAAATGAGCTATCTAATTTCATACTTGACTGTTTAGTTGTACAGTATGCAAATGACACTCCTCTTCTTCTTAGTGGTGACATTAATAATCTCTCAGAGGCAACGTTAAGAGCTGAAAATACTCAGACAAAAACTGAAACCTATTTTCATATACAAGAGCTGTTAATGAACTAAAATAAAACAATTGCATATTTATTGTTTCAGGGTACCACATAATACGAATTCCAGAATATACAATAATTAACTTTTGTGGTATTATCACCACACCTAGCAAAACTGTCAAAAATCTAGGAAATCTCTTTTATAACTACAATTGTGTGATTCCCATATAAATGAAGTCTGTAAAAAGGCAGCATAAACTGTAATGTACTTATCATGTATAAAAGACAATTTTGAGACTACCACTGGGATTATGATTGTTCAATTCCTAGCCATATTTCTCAACAATATGGAGGAGCTGCAAATAAGACTCAGATAATTAAATACAGAAACTTACAAATTTTTCAGTTTTGGTAGTCTTGGGAGGAATAAGAAAATATGACCACCTCAAGCCGGCTCTCGAAATACCTTCATGGCTGCGGGCAGAAAACAAGATCGCTTACACTATTTACGCTTTTGTTTGTAAAATTTTGAACCATCACTCTCCTAACTGGTTATTTAAGTTTCAAACAGTTAGGGATATATGGGAAGCCAAATATGACAGAGTAATGAAGTCTTTATTCAGCGAACAGATACATATGCAGGTTTAAAGATGATTGCTAATAGAGGGCCAACACTGGAACGATGTTCCAGAGCATCTTAAAAATACATCTTCCTTCACAGTTTTCAATTACAAACTGCATAGTTTTCATTTAGGCATGTAGATATACTGCTCATACACTAATCAAACTGAATGATTAACTGAAATTTCTCTAATTACTAACTGTTCTGTGTGTAAATTGTTACAGCCTTCTTTGAGCTTTTAAGCTTAAATATTAACTGCCATCATTATCAGAACTAAAAGAAAAATGATGTCAATGAAAAGGGTCACTTTATGCATAACTATCCTGTACATAATTCTGTATTACAGTATTTTATTAAACTCAAGCATTAAGTGTAATGTTTTGACCTTTATTATTATTATTATTATTATTATTATTATTATTATTATTATTATTATTATTATTATTATTGTTATTATTATTATTATTGTTATTATTAATATACTTGCGTTCTACACAGTTATCTATTCTATTGCTGTTTATTTTATAATTCAATAGATATTTTTTAATTTTAGTTATAGTTTTTAATTATAGTTAATCTCTGGTCACTCATTAGTGCAGTTATTGTAGCTTGAGGAGACTACTTTACTATTATTCTGTACTTATACATTTGTATACCTCATCTCTTCATATTTGTATTTCAGGTATTTCAATGTGAAAATTGTTACTAATGTTCAACTTTGGTATTTTTTATTATTGTTGTAATTCTTATTGCTGTTGGCGTCATTATTATTATTATTATTATTATTATTATTATTATTATTATTGTTATTATTATTATTATTATTATTCTTATTATTCTTATTATTATTATTATTATTATGATGATAATGATGATGATAATGATTATCATTATTATTATTATTATTATTATTATTATTATTATTCAGAATATGTTGACATTTAAATCAGTAATCTGCTTATTTGTTGTTTACCTGTAACTGTAGATACATATGTTAATTCTGTTTAATATTAATTTTCTAAATAGGTGATATTTCTGTTCACTAGTAGGTTTATGGATCATTCATGCTCAACTGATTCATTATTACTAACTATTATTACTGGTATATGAATGGGAAAGTTATTACTAATGTCATACTTAATTATTTTTATTATTATTATTATTATTATTATTATTATTATTATTATTATTATTATTATTATTATTATTATTATTGTTTGCTTTATTAATGTATATGCACTTTAGTCAGTTATCTGTTTATTCATAGTTTATTTGTAATTGTATATACATTTGTTAATTCCACTGTAAAATTAATTTTTTAGGTAATTTTTTTACAGTTAACATGTAAGTGTATACATTTTACCTTCTCCTTTTTTTATCAGTCACACTCAGGATCGAAATCAAGGTGCAGTCAAGGATCTTATCTTTATAAATCGAATACTATCCCTCAGGCTGCGCCCTGACCTTTTCTTTATAAACATGGTCGGTCGCATCTATATGCACTACTTTGTAGCCCACATCAACTGTAAATAAATTTACCGTTTTGATCACTAAAGTAAATCTTCTACAAGTCATCAAATTGTAACCTCTTTGTTTTCACTCCACCTTGTGTCCAACATCGCACACTTGTGACCCTTCATAGTGACAAATCGATGCTTTACTTCACCGTTCTGCACCACCAGTTTGCCCTCCAAGGCCCTCTGGGGTAATACAACATGGCTTCTCCTCGTTATTCCATGTCAGCTTGCCCTCCAAGAGAATGCCACATGAACCCAGGCAGACCTCCTTCACAGGCTTGTTCCTGCATCTCCCAATGCCAGTTCGAGCTGCCCTTCTGGAAATGCCAACGAGATGGAAATGGACCCTCCACTGTTTAGCCTCTCCTCTCCACGCCACCTTGCATGTCAAGGTCTTTCAGCTTCTGACACCTGTTAGAGTTGCCCTTCCACATCCACCAATGAGATGGAGATGGACGCACTTTTCTCCAAGGCTGTCCCCCTCCTTCTTGACCCGACGGCCAACCAGGGCATGTGCCCCCTCCAACTCAAAGATCTGGGTAGTTTCTAGTTGCTTTTCAGGTTGGCTCCCGCATATTCCCAACGTCAGATGGACCCACCTTTTTGGACACCCTCGTTTCGAAGGCACAATTACTACATTTGAAGATGGTCTCCTGCTGGTTCTGGTGGCTTTCACCTTGTCTCCCTCAGCTGCCAACGACAGTAACTCCTAATTCTACATCAGGGACAACATCTCTGGTGTACAGTTCCTAGTCGACAAAAAAAGGACCTACTCAATCTCCACGGATGCTAGCGACAAGGGTTTGGGTGCAGACTTTCTTACAAAGTACCACCTCCTTGTGGGCATTGCCAACAACATTTCATTGTGCAGAAATGATTCACCACCATGTACAGATGCATGACTCTCATCCGCGTAAACCAACTCACTAATCAATGTGCAAGTTGACTTAGGCAAAAAATCTACCCAACCTTCAAATTTTCACCTTGAGACCAGTCATCCAAACCCACAGGGATAACCCACGAATTGCATATATTGTATTTTATATTCTAAACTATATATTATGTCTGGTATAAACACAATATTTTTTGTCCACTGGGAAAGCATCTTGTTCTATCACCTCTTCCTATCAATCACACGCAGGATCGAAATCAAGGCGCGGTAAAAAATCATATCTTTATAATTCTAAAATTATCCCTCAGGCTGCATCCTGACCTTATTGTCATAAATATGATCTTATTTTTTTAATACTGACCGAGAGTAAAATATGTACCACTTCGTAGCCCACATCAACTGCATATAAATTTACCATTTTGATCAATAAAGTAAATCTTCTACAAGTCATTATATTGTAACCTCTTCGTTTTCACTCCTCCCTGTTGCTGACATCGCACAACATCACTCTCTCACTAATTTACTCAAATACTTGTGCACTTATAAGTGTATTTTTAAATTGTGTGGTATAAGAACCAATATAGTTATGGAAATGCAATTTTTGAACTTTAATTTGCATATGTTTTATCGACAGAGCTACCAAAGGGAAATGGGTATCAGAGGACTGGCTTGCTAGCTGCCTAGCCAAGCCCAGAAATCCACTAGAGGGACACAACCTGTCTGCCACCGAATAGGATACTGAATGAGTAAATGATATTGGGGCATATCCTGTTTTATCTGGAATGGATTTAGTAACATCAACTACTTTGCTTTACTACTCATATATGAAGTAAAGGAGAGCTG